>JACEEZ010016980.1:0-29453 GCA_016584305.1 Chionoecetes opilio
AGTTTACGTGCACCCTACGCCTATTTAGTCATGTGACTGCGTGTCGCCTTAGATAAGGGTGATTAGGGTGTTGAGGTGACAGGGAGACGTAGCAGCGGCCACGCCATAACACTAGTAGTCACTATTTTAAACAATACACACCTACTACCACTAAATCACTAGCAACACAGGCTCCTTCCTTATAATATTATATCTTAATATGTGATACATCAAAACTCCTTAAAACCCAAGCATTCCAAAATGAAATTAGCAAATACAATAATGTTGAGTTGACAATTCGAGCGGCGATAAGCGGTCTAATATGCAAAAAAAAAAATAAAAAATAAAAATAACGCAAATGGAGTCCGTTATATCCGATGTCCGTTACATTGAGGTCCGTCATATCGAGGTTTGACTGTACCGTATTTTACGGCTTATAAGACGCTCTTTTTTTCCCCCAAAAATACCCTGAAAAATACTCATGCGTCTTCCAAGACTAATGTTGTAGGACGTTAGCTTTGGTAGCTATTCAATTCAGCCTCTTATATGATGTAACCTCAATACTTATCTGTTACAAGTATTTCAAATACCATAAGACATTCAAATAAACTAATCTGTCTTCACGCTGTGATGTTTATTGCGGTACTGGCGGGAGCCTTTCCGCCTCGGCAGATTGGCGCCAACAGCCATTCCGTGTATAAGGAACTTTGTTTGATACATTAGATCAAAGTTTGTATACTTGTGTACATGCAGCCATCACAAATACTACACGCATACAGGAAAATTCAAACAATACGTGGTAAGGCATAAAAGGCAGGCAACGTAGTGAGGCACGGGAGGACGTGAGAGGTGTTTACACTCAGGACAACAAAGCCAGACTTAGCTGATCGGCATGCCAGGCAGGCACGCAGCTGCACACCGCTGTGGTCGGATTTGTTTTCACTCCCGCCGTCCGACCTGCGTGTACATGTTCAGCCAGCTAACCTGACAATTTACTTACACTATCGCATACAAGCTAGAAAATAGAAATGGCTGATGAGCAGTTATGAGTGAAGATAATAAATAGTGAGTATGTTCTTGTGTGAAAATGACTGTATATTGGACAACAGTTTTGGTGGTCTGTTTTTTTATTTTATATATGAAATTTCTTTCCAAAATCAGGGTGTCTTCCAAGATGCAGCGTCTTATAACCCGTAAAATACGGTATACAGTAAACCCTCTTGTATTCGGACTAATTGGGCCAAGGAATGGTTCGAGTAATACAAGGATCCGAATAATGCGGGGGTAAAATAATATTAATAATTAAAAAAATATACAAAATTCTAGGTGAATATAGAAAATTTCTAAGTCATGCAAATATCAATAAACATAAGATAAATCATGTATATAAATAAATCTATAGTAAAAATACACAATACCGTACTGTACAGGAGTAGTGTACAGTGCTAGCAGTCCTACGTCTGGCAGCGGCAGCCGGCAGCAGTATCATGATGGCGGAGATTTCCTCCTCCTTCTTGATGTTGTCTGTAGGGCTGCGAGGACCCCTTGAGGAGCTCTATGATCCCTGGTGATATCCTATGATGTTATCACAGGCGTGGTAGCTGACCTGTCTTCTTCAGGAAGGCACAGGTGAGGCGGATGGCAGCGTGTTGTCCTGAGAGGTAGGCAGGGCGCCTGGCGGGGCAGGTCGCTCGCCAGCAGAGTGGGCAGGGTTTTACGTCTTATTACTCGTTATTATACATCGTAGGGATTATGGTGAGCTGTTATATACACGCGTCATTATTTAGGTCAGTGTAGTACCACAGGTCACCTTAAATAAGGGTTATTTAAAGGTGTTGAGGTGGCGGAGAAACATTCTTGCCTCGGCCACCCCGTAACACTAACGGAAAAAGTGTGCGTGTGACATGACCTTTAAAGGCCGTGTCAAACGTCTTGTTGACTTGTGATTGGTCGAGAAGTTTTAGAAACAGTTTGTCATTGGCTGGTGACTGATGACAAGTTTGATAACGTCATCCAAGCCAGTCAGGGCCTTTCTACCTGTTCACTACATAACAAGGGAGACTTGCTGGATACGGTAGTATGGGCAGGTAGAGTATCTAAGCAGTGGGAGAGTGGGTGGTAGCTGGAGATATCACCTCCGTTGCTGGATCTGGGTCCAAGGCTCAATGGCCACAGATCACTCGCCAATACAACATTTGGACACAACAAAGAAACCACAATTACAGTATGCGAAGTATATGCTTAGTGATGGATCATAAATGCTCTGCCTGGCTGCCTGGGCCTCTAACCTCACTGACTCGCATCATGACACCCTACCTACCCCTAAAAAAATTAAAAATAAAATAAGAAAGTTAAAAGTAAAAAAAAATATAAAAAAAGAGGAGGAGGAGGAGGTCCGAATAATGTCGAAGTCCGAATACGAGAGGTTTTACTGTACTACAGGCATACAGGGAAATTAAAACAATACGTGGTGAGGCACGTGAGGCAGGCAACGTAGTGAGGCACGGGAAAACGTGAGAGGTGTTTACACTCAGGCCGACAAAGCCAAACTGATCGGCGTGCAGCCACACACCTCCTGGTCGACTTTGTTTTCACTGCCACTGTCCGTCCTGTGTGTACATGTTCGGCCGGCCCACCACCGAACCAATCCCCGCATTTACCGAATTTATTCAGTAAATCCACGCATATATCGGACTGACAGAAAAAGTTTGTTAAAGCCGAAATTCATTATATTGATATTATATTAAAAGTAAGGGTTTAGTGTGTGTGTGTATATATATATATATATATATACACACAACCCTCGTTTTCCCGGACTATTAGGGGGGAGCACTGGTCCATGAACCGCAAACGTCCGGGAATTGCAACAGTCCGAGGGCCATTACTCACCCCAGGACGTTTATCCTACTCTAGTATATACTGTCGGACAACCACCAATATCAACTACCCCGCCGCGGACTTTTACGTCACTTTGTTGTTGTTTTTAGGGCTGCGAGGATCCCTTGGGGAACACTATGAGCCCTGGTAATGTCCTATGATGCTATCACAGGTGCTGTAGTTGACCTGTCTTCCTCAGGAAGGCACAGGTGAGGCAGATGACAGGGTGTTGCCGGGAGGGGTGGACGCCAACCACCGCCAACAGGGTGGGCAGGTCACTGGTGGCGACGTTCAGGGTGAGGAGTTGAGAGCGTAGCACTACATGGTGGGAGTAGAAGCGCGGACACTGCAGCAGAAAGTGTTCAATAATTTCAGAGACGTTCCTACACCAGGGGCAGTGGGGGTCAGGAGACTGACGGAGGCTGTACAGGTGAACCGCGAGTGTCGTGTGCCCAAATGTAAGCAATACGACTGCTGAGCATGCTGCCACCTGGCGGGAGGCGCGGACAGGGCAGTGGGGGTCAGGGGACTGGCGGAGGCGGTGCAGGTGAACCGTGAGTGTCGTGTGCCCAAATGTAAACAATACGACCGCTGAGCATGCTGCCACCTGGCGGGAGGCGCGGACACTGACCGACAGGAGACGCTCAGAGCGCCGGACAACTTTGCCGATTTACGGACTGGACCAGGCATTTGTCCGGGACTTTGACATATCCCCGGACCTCAGATTTTGACCGGCAAATCCGATATCCGGGAAATAGAGGTCCGGGAAAATGAGGGTTGTGTGTATATATATATATATATATATATATATATATATATATATTATATATATATATATATATATATATATATATATAATAATAATATAAGCGAAAGTGTGTGTGTGTGTGTGTCTGTCTGTGTGTCTCTCTGTCTGTCTGTCTGTCTGTCTGTCTGTCCGCGATGGGTGCCGCCCGCTGTGGTGGAATCCCATCATATGGCACAGTTTTGGAACCAGCTCGACCAGGGGAAGGTTTTAAGCCCACTTATGAGATGATCCGATCACTTTTTTTTTTTTTTTTTTGCAGCCTATTAGCGAGAATTGTGAAAAAAATGTGGGTTGTGAGAATTGAGGAAACCTTGATGTAGGGTGATGGGTAATGGGTGAGTGAATGGGTGGGGTGATGGGTAATGAGTGTGGGGTGATGGGTGAGTGAATGGGGTGGGGGGTGATGGGTGAGGGAATAGGTGGGGGGTGATGGGTAATGGGTGAGTGAATGGGTGTGTGTTGATGGGTAATGGGTGAGTGAATGGGTGGGGGGTGATGGGTAATGGGTGAGTGAATGGGTGGGGGGTGATGGGTAATGGGTGAGTGAATGGGTTGGGGGGGGGTGAGTGAATGGGTTGGCGTTAATAGACATTTCTACAGTGGCCGCAAAAAAAATGTATACATTTTGACCGCAAGAAAAATGTATACACCCGAAAGCGCGTAAAGATTTCACCTTCGTTCCCGACATATAAATGGTGGGCGGAGCTAGTGAGGAGGGAGGGAGGTGGAGGGAGTCTCCCTCCACCCCACCACCAACACACAACCACACTCAGTGCTTTTCGAGAGCTGATAGAGAGAGGGTGGTTTTACGCATGCTCCGGACCGCCCTTTTTGACTTGGCAGCGAACCTTGGAGTGTTATATCTCGGCTCCCACTTGTCAGAATGGGACGTAACAAACTTTCAAATGAAGAGAAGACCCGTGCCCTTACCCTCCTGAAGGAAGGAGCATCTGTGATACGTGTGGCCGCAGAGGTGAACGTTACACGCATGGCGATTTACAACCTGAAGAAAGCTGTTGAGTCATTGCCACCCGGTACCGTTCCGCCAAGGAAACCTGGTTCTGGAGCCCCCAAAAAAACATCTCCTCGGACTGACAAAATTATGAGGCGTGAAGTATTGAATGATCCTGCAATAACTGCCGCAGAACTGAAGAAAAATCATCCAGCTTTGTTAGGAAACGTCTCTGTTCGCACCATTCAACATCGCCTGCAAATTTCGCTGAAATTACCAACCCGCCGCGCCGCCAAAAAGCCTTTACTGACAGAAGCTATGAAGAAGAAGCGGCTTTCCTTTTGTAAGAGATACCGGCAGTGGACACCAGAGCAGTGGAAGAAGGTCATGTTCAGTGATGAAAGCACTTTTAGACTGGTTAGGATGGCTTCAACGACAGTGCGCCGTCCAAGTGATGTGTCACGGTACCACCCAAAATATACCGTGAAGACCGTGAAACACCCAGATAGCGTTATGGTTTGGGGTGGTTTCAGTGGCAATAAGGGCAGGGGAGGTCTGTATTTCCTCCCAAAGAATGTTACCATGAAAGGGGCAAATTACATTGAAGTGTTACGTGATCATCTGTTAGTGCCCTATGCCATTCACGAGTGCGAGGTGTTCATGCAAGATTCTGCCCCTGCCCACCGTCCAAAGTTGTTCAAAAGTTCCTAACAGACAATAACATCCCTGTGTTGGACTGGCCTGGCAATTCCCCGGACCTAAATCCGATTGAAAACGCCTGGAATGAGATGAAAAAGGCGATCGCGAAGAAACGGCCGACGAACATCAATGAGCTGAAGCAGGCCCTGACGAAGCTGTGGGTGGAAATGGACCTCTCCTACTTCACCAAACTCGCCACTTCCATGCCCAAGAGGATTGGGATGGTCATCCAATACAAGGGAAACATGACCAAGTACTAATATGTGAATAAGAAACCTGTGTCACTGAAACTAAAGTACTGTAAGTTACATATTGTTGTTTTATTGTCCGAAAATTATAAATGTATACATTTTTTTTGCGGCCACTGTACATCAATGATTTCAGGAAAGTTAGAAGGGGCTATCTGGAGAGTCTGTGTTTGGTGGGCCGAAGGCCCACCAAACACAGGTGGTGGGCCACAGGCCCACCAATGTGTGGGCCAAATTGGCCCACCAATAGCCCTCCACAGGAGCTAGCCAAAAAGTCCGCCCGGAGGGTGGCTTTGCGGCTAGTATATATATATAGGTAGATTGATATATAGATATGGATAAATAGATAGATAGATATACATATGTGTGTGTATGTCTTTCCTGTATTTTCTGCCTGCTTTTCTGTATTTTTAGTTGTAAACACAGCATACTAAATTTTATTGTCTGTATTTTAGGACTGAGTCTGTCAGAAGCTGGAAAGCTGTTGACAGTTGAAACAGCTTATCCGGGCTGTTTAGTCATCGTCACCTTCTGCCCTGAGTTGGGGTTCGAGTTGTCAAGAATAAGAGTTCCCCTGCAACTCCCAGCCAATCAAGTAGAACTCAGCAAGCCCAGATTTATGGCAATCCACATGGATAAGATCTATGTGGGAGACCTAGGTTGGTTCATGTTTTCATCAATTAGTTTTAGCATATTCAGAATCTAGATAACAAATGACTTTCACAGATGGTCATGGCAAGATGCATCAGCAGGTGTCCCAAAATTATCAGGTGAGAAAGAATTACCATGATGGCAAGGTTTTCTGGGAACTTAAGTACCAGGTGCGATAAAAAAGTTCTTGGACTGTCCTTTTAGCAAAGAAACATAGTGCAGAAATGTCATGCGCATGCAGAAAGAGTGATGCAGTGATGCTTGTGGTTCAGTATGCCACAAAAAATTGCCACATGGCGTCATTCTGTGAACATTGTGACTTGGATTGTAATTAGGATTGTAAAATATATTTATATATATTTATAGGCCTTTATATGGTGGAGAAGATGTTGGCAATATCCGTGTATTTGTGTATATCGTCTGATTACATCTTCATAAGTCTTCCGCCTTCATAAAGCTCTCTCTCTCTCTCTCTCTCTCTCTCTCTCTCTCTCTCTCTCTCTCTCTCTCTCTCTCTCTCTCTCTCTCTCTCTCTCTCTCTCTCTCTCTCGCTCTCTCGCTCTCCGCTCTCTCTCTCTCTCTCCTCTCTCTCTCTCTCTCTCTCTCTCTCTCTCTCTCTCTCTCTCTCTCTCTCTCTCTCTCTCTCTCTCTCTCTCTCTCTCTCTCTCTCTCTCTCTCTCTCTCTGTGTATTATATTTTTTAATTTTTTAAATATCTAACATCATGGTTGACATGGGGCCACAATTGGCAAAGAGGTTGGCGAAAGGCAATAAGTGGCAGAAGCTAAAGATGTCCCCTGTCCCGGGGACATCTATCTGAAAGCTATGCCTTGTATGATAATAGAATACGTACACAATGTTACAGGCTGAAGGTCAATGTATGTCACAGGCACTTGTCACGCGCACTATAGAATACACCACGCCTTACGGGCACTAAGGCGGACGTATGCGGCACCATCTGTGGGCCGCCACCTTCACCTGCTGAATGTTCAGGGCCACGACGTCCACCTCAACCGTGAAGGCGTTCCACAGTGTCGCCGTTGCCCAAGTAAAGGCACGCTGGCCCATCACGGTGTGGGTCCTTGGGGCCTCGAGGAGGAGATCACCTGACACTACCGTCCTCGTAGCGCGCTTTGACTTCCTCCACGGCACCCGAAGTCCTGCAAGGTGGGAAGAGTGTTGCACTTGGGCCTTGTGCAACACTGTGAGGGCACCGACTCTCATCTGGTGCCCCAGGCTGTCAAACTGGGAGCGGGGATCGTCCCGCCACTGCTCCTGTTGAAGTCGCTGTTGTTGGTGCTGCAACTGATGTTGTTGTTGTAGTCGCTGCTGCTGCTGCCACCGGTGCCGCGGGCGACGTTCCATGCAATACTGGCCGTCGGTTGGATGTATGAGGCGCTCAGCATGCCTCTGTACTTTGTCTAGCAGTGACAGGTGGCACTGGGCACTGCTCATCCAGGTGAGAGGACTGTACTCCATGACGGGCCTCACTTGGGCCTTGTACAGCCTCATGAGGCTGTCAGCGTCGAGCAGGTGCCTTACTCGGCACAGGAGAGTCACCCTCAAGGAGGCTCTACGCGCCACTGTCTCCAGGTGGCGGGCGAAGCTGAGCCTGGAGTCAACCTCCATCCCCAGGATGTTGATGGAGTCCTTGATGGCAAGGGTGATGTCCCCAAACTTCAGCTTCCCCTCGAGCAGCCTGGCATCCTCCCTCAAACGTGAAATGACCATGGCCTGTGTCTTCTCGGCAGCAAACTTGACTTGCCACCGTCTTCCCCAGGCTGTGATGTCACCAAGTTGACGGTCGGTGGCATCTATCACGTTCGCTGTCTCCTCTCTAGTGTAGGTGTGAGACACTGTGCAGTCGTCAGCATAGGCAGACACCACGAGGAGGCTCTGGAGGAGGTCATTGAAATAAATGTTCCACAGGATGGGGCCCAGGACCGACCCCTGTGGAACAGAAGCCTCCACTAGGTATGTGGCTGACGTGCTCCCATTCACCACCACCCTCAGACTCCGGCTGTGCAGGTAGCTCGAGAACAGCGCCAGCAGGTGTCCCGTGATGCCGAGCTGTTCGAGCTTTACCAGGAGACCCTTGTGCCACACACAGTCAAATGCCCTGGCAATGTCCAGGGCAATCACCAGTGATGGGCGGCCAGAGTCCAGGGAGTCCTGATTTGGAGAGCAGAAGAAGCGGGTCCGAGGCGGAGCGTCCTTTCCTAAACCCGTACTGTCTAGGGGACATATGGTGGTGCTCCTCTGGGTGGCGGGTCAGTTTCTCTGCAATAATCCTTTTTAAGATCCTGCTGACAACTGACAGGAGTGAGATTGGACGATAGTTGGCTGGATCAGTCCTCTCCTTTTTCTTGTGTACACGAGCCTCCTTCCGCAGACTTGGCCAGGCGCCCGTTTGGAAGCACTGCTGAAAGATGTGCGTGAGGGGCCTTGTCAGCTCCTCTGCACAGTGCTTGAACAGGAAGAGACTCACACTATCAGGCCCAGGCGCTTTTTTGGTGTTGACGGTATGCAAGAGGCGGGCCACAGTGTTCTCCGTTACCACTGGGCTGTCCAGGCCCAGGTGACACAGACGGGCGAGGCGAAATGGCTGCCTCTCCAGGTCCTGTGTCGTCATATTCCTGCTGAAGTGCGTCGCCAGGATGTCTGCCTTCTCCTGGTTTTTTACCACCCAGTCTCCAGCTGGTGTTATGAGAGGCGGGATCCTTTCCTCGTTGGCGGTGCCTTGTCTCTCCTTCACCAAGAACCACCATTGCTTGGGGTCAACTTGGTTGGAGGCGAGTTTCCTCCTGACGTCGTTTTCCCACCAGTTTCTGGCCCATGAAGCTTTCCTGGTCATGGCCTTACAGGCGGCGTGGTGCAGGGCCTTGTTCCTCTGGGTGGGGCGGTGCTTTAGGCGCAACCAGGCCTTGTATTTTTCCTCCACGGCAAGATGACACCTGAAACCGAACATAACATAAGAACATAAGAAAATACGGAAGCTACAAGAGGCCGCGAGGCCTACACGTGGTAGTTCCTGTCACCTAACACTACCTACATCCACCTTCCATCCCCATCCATGAACCTATCCAGCCCCTCTTTAAAGCTCCCTAATGACTCTGCACTAACTACCTGTCTACTGAGTCCATTCCATTCATTCACCACCCTATTTGTGAACCAGTTTTTCCCTATTTCCATTCTAAATCTACGCCCTTCCAGCTTGAATCCATTACT
This sequence comes from Chionoecetes opilio, assembly GCA_016584305.1. NCBI lineage: Eukaryota > Metazoa > Arthropoda > Malacostraca > Decapoda > Majidae > Chionoecetes > Chionoecetes opilio. The sequence continues at coordinate 9,442 of JACEEZ010016980.1, forward strand.
TCTTGTTCTACCCTGGTTAAAAGCCGTAAGAACTTTTCCTACCTCTCCTTTATTAAATCCCTTTATCCACTTAAAACTTCTATCAGATCGCCCCTTACTCTGCGTCTCGAGTGAGTGTAACTTTAATAACTTCAATCTCTTCTCATAACTAAAGTTACGCATCCCTTGTATCATTTTGGACATCCTTCTCTGCACTGTTTGTAACAAGGCTATATCCATCCTGTAATATGGAGACCAAAACTGAACCGCATAGTCTAGGTGAGGCCTGACTAGAGCCAGATAAAGCTTTAGAATAACTTCTGCACTTCTACTTTTAACACCTCTGGTAATGAATCCTAACACTCTATTAGCTCTATTTCTAGCCTCAATGCATTGTTTCCTAGGACGGAAGTCTGGGCTCACCCTCACTCCAAGATCTTTTTCACCTTCTGATCTTTTCAGCGATACATTGCGTATGGTGTATCTATTTCCAGGGTTTTTTCTACGAACATTCATAACGCTGCACTTATATTAAATTCCATCTGCCATCTGACTGCCCACTCATTAAATTGATCTAAGTCTCCCTGCAATATGTTTACATCAGACTGTGATCCAATAATCCTACCTACCTTAGTGTCATCAGCAAATTTGCTGATATCACTGCTAATCCCACTTGTGGAAATTATCCATCAACCACCCTCTCATTGGTAGAGTGGTGGTTTTGTTCCCCCCCCCTCCCTTGTGAGTGAGGTATTTTCCGCTCGTCATAGGGGGAGTGTGAGTAGGAATGTATATATAATTAAATGGTTATGGGTTATAATTAAGGTAATTTGAGTAAGTGATAAGTGCTGGAATAGAATAAATGAACATTCCCAGTAATATTAAGCATTAGCACCTTGATTGGAGCGACTGGCTATTGGTCGTAGTCATATCATTTATTCCTATCCTACGTGTATACGTGGCAGGTATTGGTAGGGGTGCGCCTTGCCGCCACCGAGCCCGTCAGGGTGGCAAGGTTGGTAGAGACGTGAGTTCCCAATGTGCAGCGTCCCTGTGCATTCGGTCAGCGGTTCGAGTCCGCCTAGTTCATGCTGACGTGGCGGCGCTTTGTATAGTCAATAACCTTGTAGTTGGTACTTGCAAAGTGTCTAGATAGGATGAAAATCTTAATCTTGCCGCCACCGAGGATTGACACGTGTAGGTAGGATTTGTGCGGCGATCGCAGCCGCCCACTCTCGGAGAATCGGTACACTCTAGACATCCTAGGGAATAACATCTATTAAATATACGTGCTTGTCTATAAGTACAAGTTCCCTCCAGACCCTCGCCTTAATAACATCTCTTACTAATATACGTGCTTGTATAAAGAAGAGATTTGTACATACGTTAATTGTACATATAAGTGTAAAAACAATAGGACGTGTTAGAATCAACACAGATAACAATCCGCTGCGTCATGGATAACTTGGTGTGAAACCCTTATGACGCCCATATTGAAACACTAGTCTCCAGCCCCCCGCTTCAGTCATTCACGGGCGGCCTCGATCCCGGCGACCACTTCGGATCACACGTCATGCAGTATTAATACAAGCCTACAGCCCATTTCAACCCACTATCCACCGATAAGTATCCTAGTTAGTTGATTAGCTGGGGTAATGTGTCGGTAGATAGACATGGGTTTGATTGATTAGGTAAGACCTCATATTAAATATATGTATGAGATATAAATCACCAAAAATTGGTGCCCCGAGTGAGAAATATTGATGTTCATGTGACTCGAAGTGGTCGTTAATTGTGAGGTATAATTATGAGCCTACCACAATTGCTGGTTATGAGGCTGGGGGCGGCGTATTTTGCGGCGTCAGGAATGACTCGGCCGGTTAACTACCATACGCCAGGTAGTAGATAACATCAGAGGTTGCGTAGTACTAGTTAGTTGTAGTAGTTAGGTGGCGGTTGAAATTATACACGCTTTGCTACGTGTCCTTGTTAGGCCGAGCAGGCTCTACCACCACTTGATATATTCAATAATTATCAACTAACAATTATATATAGTAACGTAATCTTGCATTTAATATTTTATTTGAGTTAATTAACTAAATCATGGCGAAATTAGCTAAGCATTTATTATCAGCTAAGTTAGCAATGCTCACACGAATTTATAATATGTGTGAGGACGCAATTAAGGCAATTCCTATTGATTATATTAATTTAAAGACAGGTCTACCATTGTTAAATGAGCAATGGAATAAATATGAGGAGGCTTACTGCCTATATGAAGTTCAATTAAGACAAGCTGGGGATAAAGAAATGATTCACCAATGTGTTTAATCATTTAACACGAATGTCAAAGATATCTCGATAAAGTAATTGAATATGAGGGATTACTGGAGTGTGCTCATATTCCATCAACAGCTAAAGTTTCTTTAACCCAAAGTTTGAAAGGTATTAAACAAGAACCCCCCATAAGGGAGATCACAATTATTACGCCTGAGGGTAATCAGCTATATCAGCCACCCTCAGAGTTTAAAGATCCCTCGTTAGTGGGTATTTATCCTGCGCCTGTTACGCAAATCAAACAGCCTGTAATTACGATTCAAACTTCTCAGCCTACCAGTAAACCACTTAGACCTACTCAAATAATAGATACAATCCCTACATCCGGGGCGACTTTTAGTGAAGTACGAATAATAAATTGTGTCTTATGTGAGGGGGAACATCCACCCTCCACATGTAATATCTATTCAGATTGTTACACGAGAGTTGAAAGGTTAATGAGCCTTGGTAATTGCCTAACCTGTCTCCGTGGTAAGCATGCTTCAAATGCATGCCCTATAAGCTTAAGAACTTGTAGGAAATGTAAACAATCTATTCATAACATCGCTCTTTGTCCTAACAGTGATACTAACTCAGACCCTACAGTAGTTAAAATGGCAGACACTAATAAGAGTAGTTCAGCAGCTGTTCCCACTGCAGAGTTGAATGTGAGCCATAATGGTCATTCAGTCAATGTAAAGACAATGTTTGACAGTGGTGCACAAAGATCCTTCATAATCAGGGAGATAGTTGAATTATTACAACTACCCATAATTAATAAAGTTAATTTAGCCATATCAGGTTTTCTCGTCAATAATGAGGCTCAAACTTTCGACATACACTACCTTCCCGAGTTTCACACTATGCGAGTTTCGCGCTGAGTCCTAAATTCTTATCATCTCAACTTTCGCGCATTATATCCCCGAGTTTATTTTTTTTTTTTTTTTTTTTTTTTTTTTTGTGTGTGTGTGTGTGTGTGTGTGCGTGTGCCTACAGCGCCTTTAGGCAGTGACCTCCAGGAGTGGGATGGTATGCCCTGGAGATTAACTTGAGGGCTGTGATGGTTGGCCCTCGCCCGTGGTGGCGCAGACAGAATTTCTATAGTGACACCTGTGATTAGAGGCTCATGCCGCCCCCTGTATCCTCCGATGCACTCGCAATCGAAGGTAGAGTTAATGGGCAGCATGTGGGTGTTCTTAGGCCACTCAACAGTGCAGAGAAAGATTTTAAGTGGATTTTACAGCCCTCATCAAGGATCGAACTCGGATCACCGAGAACGCCACTCGGAGACTTCTTCTTCTTGTGACCTTTTCTGCTTAGTATCACTTTGTAGGTCGTCTGTCAAGCTCGTGCTCGAGCTTGACATATATCTTGACGCTACCCACTCTGCTACCGCCTCCCATAAGAGACGTACAGGACACATCTTCCTTCCTTCCTGCTTAGTACAGTAAAACCCTTATAACTCGGCACGATAGGGGCTCTGGCCCTTGCCGAGTTATTCAATGTGCCGAGTTATGCAATGTCCTCCTCTGATATGGGTAAAAAAAAAAAAAAAAAAAAAAAAAAAAAAATAATAATAATAATAATAATAATAATAATAATAATAATAATAATACTGTCAAAGCATAAAAACTACACTTACCAGTGAACGGGTAGAATAGAATGTGCTGGATTTGATATCAAACTCAGCACAAATAGCACGCAATGGATGCACCTGCATCCATCCTTGCCAGCACTTTCACCTTTTCCTGCAGGCTCAGGCTCTTCAATTCCATTCCCTTCCTGCTGGAGACACCCTTGCGTGATGGAGCTGACATCTTGATATACAGTACTGTATGATATAATCCCAAAACACGTAAAATAGGTGGCAAAGTAAAGCCAAGGTCGGGTACCAGCGCGTAGGCTGAGCCATGTTTTTTGTCTTCCAAGCACCGTCTTGGATTACGAATCCCAACCCAATAACACTTGCTGAAATGTGTGTTATACTACTTTGTGATATTGTTTGCAATGTTTTTGCATTGATTATTATTTCGGCTCCTACCAAGCTTGTTGTGTTTTTTAAGCAGAAACCAATCCTTTTTTAATTTCGACAAAAAACTAAATTCGTATCCAAGACAGTGCTTGGACGACATAAACACGGCTCAGCAGCTGACAGCCTACAACGCTGGTTCCTGACCTTTGCTTTACTTTGCCACCTATTTTATGTGTTTTTGGGATTACATCATACAGTACTGTATTTCAAGATGTCAGCTCCATCACGCAAGGGTGTCTCCAGGAGGAAAGGAATGAAATTGAAGAGCCTGAGCCTGCAGGAAAGGTCAAAAGGACAAAAACACTACTTTTAGATGCGACTAAGGCTTTGCCGAGTGTAAGCAAAGAGATGCAGTTATAAACAGCAATATGCCGAGATACATTATTTTTTGCCGACTTTCTGTTTACATGTTCACACAAGAGGTTGTGAGGGCATGATATACCGAGTGAAAACCAAGCGATGCAATCTAGGGGAGGCGGTAGCAGAGTGGTTAGCGTCACCGAGTGGCGTTCTAGAAAACCCAGTTCGATCCCGAGTGAGACCCATAATCCACTTGAAATCTTTCTGCACCGTCGAGTGGCCTAAGAACACCCACATGCCCTGTCCATTAACTCTACATTCCACTGCGAGTGCATGGGAGGACACAGGGGGGCGGCATGAGCCTCTAATTACAGGCGTCACTATAAGAATCCGGCCTGCGCCACCACTGGCGAGGGCCAACCATCACAGCCCTCGAGTGAGCCTCCAGGGCCTACCATCCCACCCCTGGAGCTCACTGCCTACACGCGCTATAGGTACAGATGTTATAAAAAAAAAAAAAAAAAAAACTGTCGTTGCCTTGCCGAGTTTATATCAAATTCCGAGTTATAAGGGTTTTACTGTATAGTATAATAATAGGCTTAGTATAGGCTTACAATAATAGGCTTAGGCTGTACAGGGAGGTCCCGAAGATACGAGCAGTTAGGTTTTCCACCTGGCATACTCGTAAAGCGAAATCTCGTATAACGAAACACATAACTAATGGTAAAATATAGGTTTGATTCCAGGACCCCATCAATTAGAAAAAAAAAAAAAAGATGTTTTTCAAGCTAAAATAAACTCTAGCAAACACAACAAACACACAGCGTCTATATTACCCACACTGTACTACCTATTCTGTAGAAAAAGCATTCTGAAAGAGAAAATAGCACACAAAATAACATAACTGCACATTAATTAAACATAAAACATGCATAACAAGCAAAAAGACGTTGTAATGTATGGGACGCCTTGTGATACAAGAGAAGGTAGTGTAGCGGTCCCCATGGTTGGGGCTGCACACCTGCTAATTACCCCTAAAGTTTCAGTCCCGCGCCATATGCTTAATTACCCTTCAGATCACGCCTTGCTAGGGGTGACCTGACTGCGGTCCCAAGGTTGGGGCCGCACACCTGTTAATTACCCCTAAATGTCAGGCCGCGCCATATGCTTCATTACCCTTCAGTCACGGCTTGCTAGGGGTGACCTCACTGGGGTCAACCAAATCCCCCTTTGTCCAGCCCGGGAGTGGTAGGGCGCGCATTTTGAGCTTGATAATTTTACTCACCCCAGTTTGAATGTCGTATCATTGGATTTTCGATCTCGTATATTGAAAATAGACCCTAATTTACACATCTCGTATCATCGGATTCTCGTATACCGAATGCTCGTATAACGGGACCTCCCTGTATGTAGTTTTGCTTTGTTTTTTTCCATTTGCTTGTGTTTTTCTCTACAGGAACAGCCGGTGTCGCATAAGATAGGTAACACCTCGAAATAAGTAGCACCTTACCTTACTATTTACCACAAAATGCTCCTTTATAATGATTAACCATGACGTGTGTGGTACTGTGGTTTCTGGAGGTACTGGAGGAGGCAGGAGAGAAGAGAGGAAGGCATTGTGACAGTGTTATTGTCGTATAACACTGTCACACAACCATCAGCTGACAAGATATGTGTCAGGCTCACTCACTCAGACCAAAACAGCATCCGCTGGGTGACTCCCAACTCAAGCTCAATCTCAAGCTCCTCTCCTCCTTCCTCTTCTCTACATAGTGTTGGCCGAAGCCACCACCCCGGGAAGTGGGTCACAAACCCTAGGCTAACACCCAGTACCCATTCACTGCTGGGTGGACAGGGGCTTGGGGCATTTTCAGGATATTTTTTGGGGGAAAAAGTGAGTCTTATAAGCTGTAAAATACGGTAGGTACACAGTCCTCAAGTTAACCTGCAGGGCCTACCATCCCACCCCTGGAGGTCACGGCCTACAGCGCTGTAGGCACACACACCAAAAAAAAAAAAAAAAAAAAAAAACGGACTAAATAAGCATTTTTACAGGGTTTATAATACCTGAGTTTCGCGCTCCGCGAGTTTCGCGCTATGCTTCTGGAAGAGAGCAAGCGCGAAACTCGGGAGGGTAGTGTAGTTCAACCCCTAGTCCAATTGGGAAGATATAAATGTAGGGTAGCTGCCGTAGTTAATAATATTGGTATCAGTTTAACTGTTAATGGACTAAAAGACACAGCTGAAATGCTGAGGGATAATGGTGTTAAACTAGTTAGTAATACCTTCAAGGACGTTGATGGTCCTTTCCAATTAATAATAGGAGCCGATTATTTTGGGCTTTACCTAAGGAAGGTCATCAAAATACATAACGTCTCAATGTTCACCAGTGCTGGTGGTAAGGTAATAATGGGACCCATCCCACATACTCACCAAGCCGAACAAGAAGAGAGTATTCCTAGTCATGCACAACCTCTATTAATTACAAAAATTGGAACCACTTTCTTGCCCACACCAATAAGTGAGGTTTTAGAGGAAAGTGGTATTCCAGTTCATAATGAATATATTGCCACTAATGAAAATCCTAATAATAATGTGTCGCGAGGAGATAATAACCTCAAATTGAACACAGGATTATGGTTTAAAGGCCCTACCTGGCTGAAAGAGTGTAATATTGATCCTATACAGGTTTCCACTCAGTCAGACATATCTGTAGATATAATAAGGGAACCTGAATTGATCCCAGATCCTGTGATAGACATAGAAAGGTTTTCCTTATTGAGCAAGCTAATTAAGACTACTAATTTAGTCTTCCAATCCATTAAAAGGGATAGCTCTGATCCTCTGAGTTTTGGGTCAGAAACATACAGAAGCAGGTATTTCCTGAGGAATATCAGCTCTTGGCCTCAGCCAGCCCCCATAGGAACAAATTGACCAAATTATTAGGTCTGTACCTTGATCATGAGGGCATAATTAGGTGTCGAGGTCGAAATTTGAAAGCTGATCTTCCAAATACCACCTGCCATCCCATACTAATTCCCAAACGCCATCATCTTACTAAATTGTTGGTGGAAGAATATCATAGGAACTCATTACATGGCGGAATGGCTACAATATTAGCCGATATCAGGTGTCAATTTTGGAAAAATCATGGTAGACAGGCAGTCAAATATTACTTCAAATCTCTCATTAAATTTAATAGATCTGAGGGGTAGACTAGTCTCCTATCTAGGTCCCCCTGAACTTCCCGCTGATAATGAGCTCCTAAAACCATTTGAGGTCAATGGTGTGACTATACTGGGGATCATAACATCAGGAGATAATCCCCCCCCCCCCCCCCCCCCCCCCCCCGATTCAAGTATATGTCAGCATATTCACTGGTACCTCTATCAGAGAAGTTAATTTTAAAATAGCAAAAGGGACCAAAGTGCCAAAACCACAAATCAAATGTTCCGGCGCTATGTGGCCTGGGGTGATGTCACATGAAGCAGAACTTCATTTTTTCGCCGGCCCCCCGTGTGGAAATTTCCATAAACCACCCCTCATAATTGGTAGAGTGGTGTTTCCCCCCCCCCCCCCCCCCCCTTGTGAGTGAGGTATTTTCCGCTCGTCATAGGGGATTTTGAGTAGGAATGTAATATAATTAAAAGGTAATGGGTTATAATTAAGGTAATTTGAGTAAGTGATAAGTGCTGGGATAGAATAAATGAACATTCCCAGTAATATTAAGCATTTGCACCTTATAATTAGCACCTTGATTGGAGCGACTGGCTATTGGTCGTCGTCATATCATTTGTTCCTATCCTACGTGTATACGTGGCAGGTATTGGTAGGGGTGCCCCTCGCCGCCACCGAGGATTGACACGTGTAGGTAGGATTTGTGCGCCGATCGCAGCCGCCCACTCTCGGAGAATCGGTACACTCTAGACATCCTAGGGAATAACATCTATTAAATATACGTGCTTGTCTATAAGTACAAGTTCCCTCCAGACCCTCGCCTTAATAACATCTCTTACTAATTACTGCTTGTATAAAGAAGAGATTTGTACATACTTTAAATTGTACATATAAGTGTAAAAACAATAGGAGGGTGTTAAAATCACACAGAAACAATCCGCTGGCCATGATAACTGGGTTATGAAAACCCGCCTGACCCCAACCACAACTAAGCCTCCACCTTCGTCATTCACGGGCGGCCGTGATCACGCGCTACCACTTGGGATCACAGGAACAGGCAGTGTAATACAACCCTACAGCCGTAATTCAAACCCACTATCCACCAATAAGTATCCTAGTTAGTTGATTAGCTGGGGAAATGTTCGGGAGATAGACATGGGTTTGATTGATTAGGTAGACCTCATATTAAATATATGTATGTGACAAATTCTAAATCCCTATCTGGAAAGGGAAAAGGGGACCGTCAGGACTGTAACAATTCCCCGCGGTATCCCACTGCTCAGCTACCAGGCAAGGTGCTTGCCCATCTATTGCTGACACAATTCGCAGTCATCTGGTGAAGATCAGAGACCTCAGCAGTCTGGGTTCACGCCGGGTAAGTCACAAGGGACCGTATCCTAGCGCTTCGTGCCCTGGTGGAACGCGGACGTGAGTTTCGACAGGGGATGCTTGCAGCCTATGTTGATCTCAAGAAGGGCGTTTGCTCAGTGCATCGTGAATCACTCTGGGATCTTCTGCGACTTCGAGGATTCCTGCAAGGGGCTATTGGTTTTTTATAACTGGTTGTATTCTGGGACTGAGAGTGCTGTGAAGTGTGGGGCAGGTGTATCCAGCTTCTTCCTGTGAATACAGGAGTGAGGCAAGGGTGCATCCTGCCCCATCACTTTTCAACGTTGTATGGACTGGGTATTGGACAAGGTTGTAGATCAAAGTGATTGGGAGCATCCGTCCCGGCAACACCAAGATCACTGATCTTGTTTTTGCCGATGATGCAGTAATCTTTGCTGAGTCGCTGGAGGTCTGGTGCGGCTTCCTCGAGGCGCTGCACGATGTAGGCAAAGCTTTGGGACTTGAGGTCCTCTGGCTCAAGACCCAAGGGTCCAGGTTGTTTGGAGACTTACTAGATGAAGCAGTACAGTCTGTTCAGGCGTGTGGCGATGGACATTGAGATCTTGAAAGGTTACATACCTTGGTAGCGCACTCCATAATGACGGCGGGTCACGTCCAAGAAGCCGACGGCGGATTGGCATAGTCCCACGGTATTATTGACTCGCTCAGCGGGAGTATTTGGCGTGTCCGTACCTGTGCAGGAGAGGACAAAGATCCGGATCTTCAAGCGTTTTGATCCCTGTCTTACTCTAGGTTGTGGACATGGACACTAAATAGTGACTTGACGAGGACGAATCATGCCTTTGGTAATAAGTGGTCTTCGCAGAATCATGGGGTATCTGCTGGGATGAATACGTGTCAAATCAGCGATTGCATCCGTGAGACTGAATCGAGGCCTATTACCTGCATAGTCCGTCAGCGCCAACTTCGGCTATATGGGCATGTGGCAACGCTACCCTGAAACCATCCTTCCCATAGGGTTGTATCTGTAAGAGACAATCCGGCGTGGAGGAGGCCAAGGGGTGCCCACAAGGCTAGTGGCTGGGCCAAGTGTTGATTTCTTGTCGAGAGCGCTGATACGGGAAAGGAGCCTGCATGGGAAAACTCGCGTGTGGTGACCCCTGGGAGTGGCGTCGTAGGGTGGGCGAGGGCGACGCGCCCCCCGGCGTTTATGCCCCCAATATTGATGATTGACATAAATTCCCAGGCACACCACTATCCAAGTCGTTGATGTAAATCAAAAATAGAGAATGGACCCAAAACCAGACCCTTGTGGAACTCCACTTGTCACCAGCCCCATTCAGATTTAGAACCATTAATTTAACCGTGTTGCCTATTACTTAAGGCAAGTCCCTATTACTGTCTCTATTATCATTTTCAATCCAAAGCTGCTGTTGCGTATATTAGTCGGGTCACGTAGGCGGAAAAAAGGCTTTCGCTTCACCTTGGTGAAGGAAGTATTTTGAGGGTCTTATCTAAGCATTTTGTGCCGCTGAATCCGAAAAATCGTAGTTGGGTCACTCCGTTAGCGGTAAGTTTTCACGAGCAATTTGCAATTTGGCAATTGGCAATAAAATGGCAATTACAATTGCAGTATGAGAACCAGACGTCGGAGGGACCTCGTTTTGGATCAAATTGAAGCTATTAATAGGGCATAAAATGTTATGAGTTACTCCTGGTTGTATCTGTTCGGATTACTGATCTATAATGGAAATTAGGAGTATAAGTGGAGAAAAAAATTGGGAAAATATAACAAGGAATAATTTTGGCCTTAAAGCCTGAGTCTTACTAATAAAAACTAAATTTAAATTAGTAAAAAAAGTAAAAATAAAAAACAATTGTTCTAGGACACATTAAATAACAGCAATTTGTGCAAGGGTGGGTAAATTAATGCGTAGAAACAGGGTATTTCAACTGCAAACTGCTTAGGATAAGACCCTCAAAAAATAACTTCTTCACCTTAAGGTTTGAAGCGAAAGCCTTTTTTCCGCCCGAGTGACCCGAGTATAACCAGAACACAAAATTTTCAAAAACGAAACCGAGTCTCCTCGCGTATGTTTTGGAAAATAACAATTAGAACACAAAAAAATCCCTACTTGCGATAGCGAGCGTCACAAGTTGAAAAAAAATCGAATATCTAGTCGTCTACGCCATTCGACGTCCTCTGCCCATCTTCCTCGTCGTTGATGACACATCTCGGGTGGAAGCAATCGCAAAGCTCCGAACAAGGAGTCTGCAGGCGTTGCACAGCGGCAGCGATTTGTCGAGCAGTTCGTCTTGCATCCGCACTGCTCCATCCATGATACTTGCGGGGCGGGAGGCAGGGTGGAAGGCGATAGGCGCCAGGTTTGGGTCCATAGCCGTACTTGGTCGGGTGTCGAGGGTCACAACTCCTTCTTCACAGCCCCCTCCCAGACGACGGCCTGTAGCTGGGCTCGCATAATGTGCGGGTGGTTGGCGTGACTGTCGGAGGGGCAGTGCTGTCAAACCTTCTTTCTTCTGAAGTGCCGTCCACCTCGCCTGCGGCAGAGAGCAGGTTATCCGTTAAATTTCTGCTCACGAATCGGCACCGCACGTCCAGGCTCTCTGTGTCAGGCGGGACCAGGGCTTCGGAAGTGTACCCAAAGCGTGTCGAGGGGGTTGCCTGTCGGCCGCCTGGAACACAGGCCAAGGCTTGCAACTTGCCTTTCCTGAGAGGGCGCAAGTGGTGTCGCAACCAGGTCAGAGCATGGACGGACGTGATCACATCCGCTGTTGAGAGCCCAGTCATCGTGATGTAGCTGAAACGTTGAAGCGTCTTGCCAAGCTGGAGGCACGTGTTGGGAGGTATCCTTGGGAAAGTGTCGGAGGAGGGAGGACGAGGACGTCAGTGTCCGGAGAAACTACGGTTGCCTCCACATCTGTGTCGAGCCATGGAGAGATGATATATCATCTAGTGTCCGCTTCCTCTTGTTCTGAAGCGACTTGGCTCTTCGTCCGGTCAGAAGTAGGAAGTTGCCAAACGGCTTGTCGCGCCGCGCAGACGACGCGTAATCCCCCTGCATGAGTGCTGGATTTGGGAGGCAATGAGAGAGGTCATAGCATCTTGTGCTTTTGGTGGACAAGATGTTAGCCATGGGTCATTCCAGCTTTGAACCTCGTCGCTGCTTGGATGTCGATATCGTATCCTCCACCTCGGGCGCGCTGTTTCCCTCGTATGTTCTTTGAGGGACGCGCCGGAGTCGTACCTGTCAAAGGACAAGTGCAACTCCCCGTACAAACACCCAGTGGGCAACTCTCTGCAGGAGGGATCCAACCAGGTTCCTTAAAGTTTGCTTGAGCCGGAAACGGGGTGCTGCTGAAGGATAGCCATCCCGTCGAGGACAGCACGCGAGAGGATGAAGGGGTTTGCGGTGCCGTGGAGACCGCCGCGTTCATCTTCTCCAGAACCCTGAGAAGGGCACTTTTTGTCGTTGACCCGCGGGTTGGCCTTTGGTCAGTCAAAGAGGGCAGAGGAACAGGGAGAGCTCATAGTTGGAGATGAGGGTGCGAAGGTCAGGACTGCGTGTGCGAGTTGGAGGCGCGAGCAGCAGGCGCAGAGTGAAAGTCTGAGGATCCCGTGACAATCACCTGCTTCCCTCCGATTGAAACTTTGGCTTTCTTGCCCAGCGTTTTGAATGTATTGGTAGGCTGACGATGCAGGACCTCCCATGGACTTGTGCTGCGCACGTCATGACCTTCCTCTTCGTACTCAAGGAGCGCTTCCTTGCCAGTCTCCTCGTAGTCCTTGTCAGTGCGGCCAACCATCTTATCCGGAACAACCTTGCGGGAAAAGGACGGTGGTGAGTTGGGCTTTCTCGGAGCTGAAGGGGTTTATTGCTGGCGAAGGAAGACCAGCACCTCTTTGGTCATCTCGTGTGTCTTCTTCGTGACCGCTGGGCGTCCTTTGTGGTGCTTTGATGCCGTAGCAGAAACATTCCGAATGATGGCCTTGATTGCCCCAGAGTTCGTCTTGGATCAGGAAGAAAACTTGGTCCTAGTCGAGGATACTCGTCGAGGGAACGGAGTACAGCATACTCCGAACATCCTCCTTGGGCGTCCAGAGGTCGAAGGACCACACCCGTTAGTTGCACCGCAAATGACACACGAATTTCATTGCGATGACCTGGGAAGGACAATGTGCGAGTATAATAAATGAATTATTTATTTACGAGTTTTAAGCTAATTCTAAAATTATAGCCAATGAATTTTAATTTATTGCGGAAATTTCATTACCGATGTTCATTAAATTACGACCATGAGGGGAAAGTCAGAGAAAAGTTACAATTTTCTATTAATTCAGACGGTAGTGCCTTTAGAGAAACAGATACAGCCAGAAACATTTCATGACTTTTGATGTGAAATTAAGGCCAAACTATTCCGTTTATATTTTTTCCCTTTTTTCCCACTTATCTCTAATTCCATTATAGTTCAGTAATGCGAAACAGATACACACCACGGAGTACTAAATAAACATTTTATGCACTCTTAATAAGCTTCAATTGAGTCCAAAACGAGGGGTCTCTACGACACGTCTGGTTCTCATCTGAAATTTGTAATTCCCAATTTTATTGCCAAATTGAAAATTGAAAATTGCCGAAAATTTAGCTAACGAGGACCCAACTACGATTTTCGGATTCAGCGGCAAAAAATGTTGGAAAAGACCCCCCAAAATACTTCCTTCACCAAATTGAAGCGAATCGCCCTAAGGACCCTACATTGTGCGCAAATGACATATTTGCTCTCGTCCCCACGACCTTGAATCTTCCGAATTTTCTCCCATCTGGCTTCGACTTCAATGTCCTCTCTTACAAAATTTTTATCTTGCTGTTATCTCTCACCTAACCCTCGTGAAAAATTCTTTGTTTTTAACATAAAAAGGGGAGACATCTCATCTCTTTTTCCCTTTAGCAAAAATTTCCTTTTCTTGGGGACTTCAATTTTTCACCACCAGCTTTGGCTTAATCTTTTTTTCATGACCAACCTGGGAAAAAGCCTACAATTTTTCTATCCCCCAAAGCCCTAGAGAGCTGGGCGCACCCTACCCATACTCTGACTGCCTTGGAACACCCCCAACATTTTTGATCTTTTCCTAACTACAACCCTTTGCTACCGTAAAAACTATTCTCTCCGTGGGTTCCTCCAACCCCAAAATCTTATTTCTGTAACCTGCCATGCCCCGGTCCCCCTCGGGACTCACCTAAGCGGAGGTGCTTCGGGGCACTTCAACTCAGCAAGTGGGAAGACCTAAGGCAGTATTACTTGTTTTTCCCAGGGAATGATTACTGCTTCCATATAAAGACCCACTCTTGTGCAAGCGCAAAACTAGGTCATTTTTCTCGGGCATGGAGGGAAATAACACCATTCTCTAATCCTAAACCCTAACCTTTGGGTTTAACTCTGCTTGTTTCATCTGTCCGGATAGAGAGGTGGCTCACAAGGGTAGGAAAGCATCCATTCCTGAAACTCATGCCCTTTATATTTCTGCCCGTAATCATGCCAAATCTTTACTTAAACTTACCAAAAACTTTTCTTTCTAGAAAAATGTAAAAATTTTTTCTAAATCAAACCCCTTCGTGACTTCTGGCATTAGCAAAAACATTCTAACAATTTTTTTCCTCATCTTTCCCTCCTTTTTCCCCCCAGATGGTCCACACTGTCTTCTATTTCTAAGCTAATTTCTTCGCTAAAAACCTTTGCTGAAAATTCCACCGGGTTGATGAAGGGTTGTTCCCCCTTCCCTCCCCTCTGACATATTATGCCTGTTATTAAGATCCTTCGTAATGATTTTTTCTTTCCCTCTTTCTGACCTAGACCTGGGAAAGGTTTTACGGTCCTGACGGAGCCCCTCCTATTGTTCTAAAACACTGTGCTTTTTTGGCTTGCCCCTACCGGGTAAAACTTTTCCGTCTTTGTCTATCTACTTCCACCTTTCCTTTTTTGCGGGAATTTGCTCACACCCAAAACCTTTTTCCAAAAAGGGGTGACCGTTCTAATCCTTAAAACTACCGTCCTTAAGCTTTGATTTCCTGCCTTTCAAAAGTTTTTGAATCTATATTTAAATAAGAAGTTTCTTAAGCATCTATCTGCTCACAATCTTCATTGATCGTCAGTAGGTTTCCGTAAAGGGGGCGTCTCGGCGATCTTCAAAACTTTCCAAAATGAACTTGGTAATTCCCCTTTTGGGGGTTTGGGTAAAAATTTTTGCTGTTCCCTGAATAAAAAACTTTGATAAGAGTCTGGCACAAACTTTAATTTCCAAACTACCCTCATTCGGTTTCTATCCTTCTCTCTTACCTTCATCTTAAGTTTTTTTTCAACCGTTCTATTGCAGCTACTGTAGACGGAATTGTTTTTTCCCTAAATCATCAATAGTGGTGTTCCCCGGGGTTCTGTCCACACCCCTCTCTTTCTTTTATTCTTAATGATTTTCTAATTTAACCAAGCCCATCCCCCCTCCCCTATGATTCTCCCCGCATTTTTTAAAAGTCGTTTATTAACGCCCAAACTAAACGGGAATAATGATTCACGGAGAAGCCACCGACGCCTAACTTTGATTTTCTAAAATTTTTCTGTTTGGGGCAAAGAAACCCTTGTTTGTTCAATGCCAAAAAAACCCAATTTCTTCACCTATCACTCGACAAAACCTACCGAAACTATCCCCTCTTTTTCAAGACACTCAACTGTCCCCCCCTTCTTCTAAAATGAACACTTGGGACTATCCTTTACTAAAATTTTGAACTGGAAATATCACATCTCTCTCTTGTAAACAGCTTCTAAGAAGTTAGGTGTCCCCTTGGCATCTGCGTTTTTTTTTTCTCCCTCCCAATTGCTTGCTATCTACGGGGGCCTTATCTGCCATGTATGGGTATGTTCCATTTTGGGGGAGGATCCACCCCTACAGCTCCCAAAAACGGGGTGAGTCAAAAGCTTTTCGTCTTATAACTCCCCTCCTCTGACTGGACTGTCTCCAATCTTTAAATCACCCCCGCAATTTTTGCTTCTCTTGCTATTTTCTACCGTTATTTTCATGCTCACGCTCTTCTGAATTTTAAACTGCAGCCCCCCCCCCCTCCTGGAACCTCTTTTTTTTCTTTTTTTCCCTTTCCTATGACTTAAATTTTTTTAAAAAGAAAGTAACAAGACACCTCCCAACTAAATTGCCTCACCCCTCTTTTTTTTTTTATTTCTTACTGTTTTCTTTATGGGGACGGGCAACTAAGCGGGTTTTGTGTTACCCTTTTTTGTTGTGCCCTTTGGGCCCATCCTTTGTGAGTAAAAAAAAAAAAGAGCTCTGCCCAACGAAAAACCCTTTCCCCCATCTATTCCATGACCTTAACCTTATTTAAGACCCCCTCGTGTGGTACTTTTAAAATGCCTTACTAAAGTCCAGATACAGGGAGTCCCGTTATACGGCTTCCCCGTATACAGAATCCGATGAAAACGAATGTGTAAATTGGGTCTTTTTTTAAATACGAGATCAAAAATCCAATGTTACGCATTAAACTGGGGGGAGTAAAATTACCAAATTATTTTCTAAAGAAATTACAAGTTATTTACTAAATTATAAACATTTTTGACTATTGATTTTACCCAAGGTTTTTACGATAACACTGGGGAACAAATTTTTGGAGTTAGGGGCTGACACTTTTTATTAAGTAATTTTTTGGGTGCTGAAAACCAAACTGATCTCAGTTTTTCTTATCACGTCAAGTTTTTTTAACTTGGGGTTTTCGTTTTTTAAAAAATATGAAAAATACTTACATAACAGTAACGTGTTATTTTTAAAAAATTTCAAATGAACATACAATGAAAAATGAAAAAAATAGGCTAATAAATGTTTATTTAACATTTCATGTTTTTAGAAAGGAAAGGCATAAATTTTGTGCGGTTAAGTAAAAATTTTCGTTTTGCTTGTTGGAGTGTTTTAATTTAGGACTATCGCGTTTTAGCTCCAAAAAATGTCAGCCACATAGCAATCCCATCTCCCTGGTAACGTTTTTCATAACCTTTAAATTTGGTAAATCGTTCACCTTGCTGTCCTAGCAGCACCAAGATTTTTCCGGAAAGTTTTCAAGATGGGTATGCATAAAATGTACTTTAATACTCATGTTGCAACCAAGCCTTTGTGCCTTCAATGTTTCCCTTTCAATTTCGGGGTAAATTTCTTGCACGTGTATTTCCAAAAAAGTTCTTGCGCGTCTTTGAATGATAGCCAAGCTTTTTTTTCAAGGTCTGACATAGTACCCTTGAAATGTTCATCTTTGTGAGCTGTCGAATTTGGGGGCCATCAAACAAAAACCCGGCCTTGATTTTTCAAATTTACAGTCCAGGAAATGCCAAGATGATGTCTTCAAACGTCGCCATCATTGACAATGCTTTTTTTACAAATTGTTTCATGAGCCTAGTTTTATGTGCAGAGGTGGGGAATATTATTTTCTTTCCCGTCAAAAAGTGGGGCATTACAATGTTTGGGTCTCCAGGGTTTAAGTCAATCTCGGAGGCAATTCGTCTGAACCCCAATGTTCTTCGAGCTCTGCTATCCCACATACAGAAAAGCAGGTACTTTTTTGGGATCCACGTTGTTTACCAGAAGGAAGGACCCATTTAAGGTCAAAAAGATGACCCCAAATTGTGTTTTTCATATTGCAATAACTCAATACTCTCTTTCATCTCCTATTCTTCACGAAAACAGACCGAATGTCCCAAAAGGGACTGCGCCAAACAAATTGCCCATTGTGTAAAGGACACACTCCTCCCTTTGAGGGTATCAATAAAAAATCGCCATTCATTTGGGTTTAGATTGGAAAGCCCTAATTCCTTTAGTAAAACCCGGAAAGTTATGGCAAAACACAAAACCCCTGGGACTTCGAAAATCTGGGAGAAAATTTCTTTTTCTGGTTCGAAAGTATGAACCTTCACTCCTTTTTTCAAGTAGTTTTTCTCGTTCAGTCTTGATGCATATTTCTGAACTTTTTGGAAAAAGGCCCAAATCACGTGCTAAAACTTCAACTCGTGCTGATCAAATCCCCCCACAACTGAATCCTCGTGAATGTCAAAATCGGCATTTGCTGTCATGCGTTCTTCAACATCACTCAATCTTTAGAGGAGGTAGTTTTCGAAAAAGGGGACGGGAATTTTTCCCGAATGAGATTGGTTTATGCTGACTGTAAATTAGGGAATTTTATTTTTTTTTTATTTTTTTTGTTAATCCTGAGTTTTCACTAAAAAAAAAGAACAGTTGGTGGAAAGACTGTTTTCTTCGCCAAACCCTGGATACCAAAAAGCCAACTTTCACGTGGGTTCCTTTGGGCCCCCCCCCCCCCATCCGTAAAACTCTCGACACACTGCTTGCACCTTTTTGAGGGCCCATAGCCCTTTTCTTTATCACCCATTTCACTTTTTAAAAATTCGAAATTGCTTTTTTGCAAATAGCTGATGCTTGCCCCCGACTTGGAATTGAAAATACCAATATATAGCAAAGGAGTCAGGGTTGTTTAGGCTTTCACGAGGTAGCGGAGCAGACATGATCGAAACAAATGAAAATATACCTTGTAAATAAAACACTGAGCTGGAATAGTTCAAGCTTTGAAAACAAAAAAAAACCCGATAAAACGAAATAGAAAAATTTCAATGGTATGTTGTTACAAGGTTAAGAAAAGCCATAACAAATTTTTCCCAATTCCCCTATCCTACTTTCTGTTTGCAGATATTGATAGTACTGACCTATTTGGGGGCTGCACACACCTTCACCGCATGTCTCAATTGTAAATGCACAAAAAAGTTCCCCCATACTCTCGATAGTCAAACGTAATAGCTGCAAGTTTTCTAAAATCACAATTTGGGAATTTTGCTTATCTGGAGGGTAAGGTTTTGGGGAAAAAAAATTGACGTGCTAGAAAAAACTGATACAGATTTGGAACGCATGCAATTTTAGTCTAAATAAACTCAAAAAAACTAACTCAACAATTTTTTTTTTCTTCAAATTGTTCCCCAGTGTAATCAATTGAAAATAATGCAACTGGCAACGACTGCCGAGCTGGTATTTGCGGGTAGGAAAATCTCCGGTCGCTTTTTATGTTTGGTAGCTATGAAATATCATTTCTCTAGGGGAAGTAGACATATGATTGCATTTGGATGGTATCTTATTATATAGAAAAGAGAGAAATACAAACAAGGGGCTATCCCCGTTTTACAGCGGGCCTTTGGCGCAGAGCAGCAGCATGAGCCACCCATGAAGCTGGAGGTGGGTATCAACACCACTAAACAAGGGATAGATGTCTTTGGTAATATTTAGGGAGGGAGCGAGAAAACCCCCTTTAGGAAACCTTGATCCCCCGGTAAACCTAGATGCTATCACAGGCGTGGGAGCTGATGTCTTTTCAGGAAGGCACAGGTGAGGCAGATACGGCGGGTTTTTTCTCAAAAGTTTTGAGTGGGGGTGGGCCGCTGGAGCCCCCAGTTCCGCCAAAGTTTTGGTTTGGGGGGAGGCTTAAATCTTATCACTATTATTAACAAATTAGTGATTATGGGGAGATGTTATAACACTGTCATTATCTAAAAAACAATGTAGCAACCGTTTTTTCACCCTTAAAAAAAGGGTGATTTAAAAAATGTTTTGATGAGGTGACTGCTGGGGCAGTGAGTGACGGAGAAATTTTGCCGCGGGGCCCCACCGCCCCATAACAAAAATTTACTATTCAACCCAATACCCTTTTAACACCAAACATACAAAACGGCTTTTTTATTATATATCTTTCTATCTGATGCAAAAATTAAAAAAACTCCCAAAAAAAAAAAC
>JACEEZ010016981.1:0-27116 GCA_016584305.1 Chionoecetes opilio
TTGAAGAAAAGCAGCAGTTCCGTCGCACCGATACCGGGTCAAAATTTACCTTGGAAAGCCATCGAGCTCTGTGTGCTGGAGAAGCGTCACGTGATCTTTTGCATTTTTCAAAACCCTTGCAAATATGCGAGACTTCAGAGGGCGCCGCTTTATAAAGTGACCATGTTCACAGTTATTTTCAAGGATTGTTTTAAATCAATCCCAAATAGTTTTTGAAACCAAAACTTCTCGGTGGAGAAAGCAGTGAGTTGTTATGACTTCGGGGTTTTTTTTCTTTCACGCGTGATACAAAGCCTTGTACTGAGCCAATCATTGAGGGAGCACCATCAGTGCAGATTCCAACGCATCGGTTCCATGACAAACCACAAGATTCCGGGTAAGAAGACAAGGATGTTGGAAATGTCGTGGCCTTTGGTATTTTCTGGCAGTCTTTACAACAAAAATAATTTTCCATTATTCCACCTTCATTTTCAAATCGTACAAATGCCAGCAGCTGAGCTTTACCAGTTATATCATTTGGTCTCATTACTTGGAGAGCAAAGGTTTTATTTTGCAGTATTTCAGACAAAATACCAGAAAACATTGTTGGACAGGTCATCGACACGCCTACTAAGGGGCCCCCAGACAAAAACTACGTCACGGTTTGTTTACATCGGTGCATTGTGGGGATAAGGCGGGGTCGCCGCGGAGGACCTACGAAGGGAAAACTACGGCGATGGAAGAATTTAGAGTTATTTTGCGCGAAATTGATTTTCCAGGTGCTATATTACTGTGCTCTTTTCTCGCTGACAACACTATAGAGAAGACCTGAGTAATGGCTGATGTGCAGAGGCTTCTAAACCAAGAAAACAGAGTCATAACAGAGAGCCTCGTCAAAAGGTAAGAAAACTGGTAGGTACGTAATGTGTCCCTACCACTTGCTTACTTCTTAATGAGACTCTGCTGTGGACTGTTTTCCTGGTTTAAAAGCCTTTGCACATCAACCATCACCTCAGGTCTTCTCTAGTTGTCAGCGAGCACGGAAATATAGCACCTGGAATATCAATTTTGCCCAAAACAACTCAAATTTTTTTTCATCGTCGTAATCTTCTCTTTGTAGGCTGTACATATTCATGGTTATGAAGTTTTAAAATACCTTATTAATGAGTTCTTTTGTTGTTTTTCCTATAATAAGTAGTGGTACATCATGGTTTAAGTGTACTTGACGAGCCAATGAATACTCTTGATTTCTATACCAACATCACCAAACCTTTGCTTTGTTTTACTTATTACTCCATCCATAAACAAGTTGCATAACCACGGTGACATTCCCCATCCTTGCCTCATGGTCCCTGCTCCCATGGTACTGTCGTCTACCGATATTTTGTCCCTGCAAAAATCGGGAAAACTCCCCGACAGTAATGGTTGGGTTTGGGTATCGGTCATTTCGCCCACATGCCATTTCGCCACACCATTGAGTCATTTCGCCCACACTATGGAGTCTATAGGAGCTAGGAGGTTAGGTTATATTTTTTTAGTGTGTCGAGAACCCCAACCCCCGCTAGGAGGTTAGGTTAGTTTTGTTTAGGTTAGGTTAGGGTAGGTTAGATTTGGGTAGTTTAGGTTAGATTTGGTTAGGTTAGGTTAGATTAGTTTTGGGTTTAGGTTAGGATAGGTTAGATTTGGTAGGTTAGGTTAGCTTAGGTTAGATTGGTTAGGTTAGCATATCGGTGGGTCAAGTCCCTGCTAGGGTAGGTTAAATTTTTGGTTAGGTTGGGTTTATTTTGGTTAGGCAATTTTCGTCATTGCGCCCACAAGCCCATTTCGTCCACATGTAAGTCAATTCGCCCACATATAAGAGTCAATTCGCCCACTCTAAAGTCAATTCGCCCACACGATCCATGTCACGGAGTCATGTAATTATATCTTCCTCTGGAGAAATGGAATGAAACCCCCAGTAACCTGGGGGAAATGACGGTAAATTTCCTAGTGTTGCCCATACTCTCCCACTTCCCCCAAAACAAATTTGGGGACCTGTGGGAATGCGGGGTTTTCGGGTGGGGAACAAATTATGCGTCGGAAACACGTAATTAAAGAGTTGTGTAGGGGGGGTAAAAATTCCCTAGATCTAGGGTAATATTTCCCTTTTATCTAGAGAAAATTGCCTAACCAAAATAAACCTAAAAAATAACCAAAATTAACCTACCCTACAGGGGGCTTTACCCAACCGATAAACCAAATCTAACCTATCCTAACCTAACCAAATCTAATCTAACCTAACCTAAAACCAAATCTAATAGGTTAGATAGGCTAGATTTGGTTTTGGTTAGGTTAGCTTAGGTTAGATTGGTTAGGTTAGGTTAGCTTTAGGTTAGATTTGGTTAGGTTAGGTTATCGGTGGGTCAAGCCCCCTGCTAGGGTAGGTTAATTTTGGTTAGGTTAGGTTTATTTGGTTAGGCAATTTTCTCTAGATATAAGGAAATTACCCTAGATCTAGGGAATTTACCCCCCCTACACAACCTTTAATTACGTGTTTCCGACGCATAATTTGTTCCCCACCCGAAAAACCCGCATTCCCACAGGTCCCCAAATTTGTTTGGGGGAAGGGGAGAGTATGGGGCAACACTAGAAATTTTCCGTCATTTCCCCAAGGTTACTGGTGGTTCATTCCATTTCTGCCAGAGGAAGATTTTAATTACATGACTCCGTGACATGGATGTGTGGGCGAATTGACTTTAGAGTGGACGAATTGACTCTTATATGTGGGCGAATTTGACTCTTATATGTGGGCGAATTGACTTACATGTGGACGAAATGTCTTGGGGCGAAATGACGAAAAATTTCCTAACCAAAATAAAACCTAGCCTAAACCCAAAAATTTAACCTACCCTGCAGGGGGATTGACCCACCCGATATGCTAACCTAACCCAAATCTAACCTAAGCTAACCTAACCTAACCAAATCAACTATCCTAAACCTAACAAATCTAAATCTAGCCTTAACCTAACCAAATCTAAAACCTAAACTACCCAAATTAACCTAACTAACCTAACCTAACCTCCTAGCGGGGGTTGGGGGTTCTCGACACAAATAAACAAATATAACCTAACCTCCTAGCTCTATAGACTCCATAGTGTGGGCGAAATGACCTGTGGGCGAAATGACTCAATGGGTGTGGCGAAATGGCATGTGGGCGAAATGACCGGATACCAAACCTAACCATTTCTGTCGGCGAGTTCTCCGATTTGTGTAGGGACAAAAATATCGGTAGACGACATACCATGCAGGTACCATGAGGCAAGATGGGTAATGTCACCGTGGTTATGCAACTTGTTTATGGATGGAGTAATAAGATAAATCAAAGCAAAGGTTGGTGATGTTGGTAATTTGACTCAAGAGTATTCATTGGCTCGTCAAAACACCTTAAACCATGATGTACCAATACTTATTATGAGGAAAGACAACAAAAGGAACTCCCAAATTAATAGGGATTTTAATACTATCAAACCAGGGAAAATGTACAGCCTACAAAAGAGAAGACTACGACGATGAAAAAATTTTGAGTTGTTTTGGGCGAAATTGATATTCCAGGTGCTATATTTCCGTGCTCGCTGACAACATAGAGAAGACCTGAGGGGATGGTTGATGTGCGAAGGCTTCTAAACCCGGGAAAACAGTCACAGCAGAGTCTCATTTAAAAAGTAAGCAAGTGGTAGGACACATTACGTACCTACCAGTTGCTTACCTTTTGACGAGGCTCTGTTATGACTCTGTTTCTTGGTTTAGAAGCCTCTGCACATCAGCCATTACCTCAGGTTTTTTCTATAGTGGGTTTTCAGCGAGAACAGAGCACAGTAATATAGCACCCGGAATATCAATTTCGCGCAAAATAACTCTAAATTCTTCCATCGCCGTAGTTTCCCTTCGAGGCCCACCCGCGGCGACCCCCCCTTATCCCCACAAGCACCGTTAAAAAACCGGACGTTTTATGGGTGGGGTTTCCTTTGTATGACAGAAACGGGAAACCCTTTTTAATTTCACTTTCAGCTTCTTCACCTAGCATTTTCTCACAATTATTTGAAAGCAGGCATTATTAGGTTTTCTGAATAGGGGGATTTCATTTTTTTTGGCAACTAGCTAGCCACAAAAATAGTTTGCTTTTTGGGCCTTACCCCACTGATGGCCCTTTTTAAAAAAATGCTTTTTTTGCTGTGAACCCAATAGTCTTCAAAAATAATCCACTTTTTATTTGACAAGTGGCTGTGATTAGTATTTAAGTGCGCTTAATTTGGCGGGGGCCATAGTGTGTTACGAGTTTTTTCCCAAAAACAATGCACAAAGGAAGGGACATTTTTTCCAGTCCAGAAAACCCAAGGCCCAGATAATGTTTTGAAAGCGTTTTTTTTTTTTAACATCACCATTTTTTCCCTTTACTGTACGGTGGGGTATTTGTGATTCTTGGGCACGTCCTACTCTCCACTGCCCTGCTTTTTTTTCAAAATTTGAACATGCTTAGTTTTTAAAACCCTTTTATCAAATAATATTAACGTAATTTAATAACACAACGTTTCACTGGGTTTGCGCTGCTAAAAACTGACGTGCCAATCTTTTTAGCGCGTTTTTCCCCCTAACCCCCAAAATTGAAATAGAAAAAAAACAATATTTTAAAAAACCTGTTGACCCCCGAACAAAATAGAAATTATACTCAATTCTAATGGTGGTAAATTATTTTTTTCAGTTGAACGAGAGCCGGGAAACGGAGGTGGAGTGACGTTTTGCAGTGAGAAATTGGATGGTGTGCAGAGGACATTTCAACGCTGCGGTCTTTGGAAATGAAAAGGAGATTATATTTAATGTGGGATTGTTAAGGGTTTTTTATTTTTTTTTAAATTTTTTTAACAAAAAAAAAATTCGTAACATTTTTTAAAAAAAATTTTAAAAAAATTTTTTTTTTTAACTTTTCTTTTTTTTTTTAACTTTTCATTAGTACCTTTTTGGGGCCCTTTAACCCATTACCCGATTAACTTAAAAAACTTGGAGAGTTTACGTGGGGTCTGTGAATGTTAGGAGTTTTTAATTAAGTAGGATTTTTTAAGGTTTTATTTTTTTTTAAATTTTTTAACAAATTTTTTTTTTTAAAATTTTTTAACATTAAATTTAAAAAAATTTTTTTTTTTTTTAACATTTCAATTTTTTTTAACTTTTCATTATCCCAATTTTGGGGGGCCGTTAAATTTTCCCCGTTTAAACAAAAAAAAACTTGGAGAGTATAGTTTTGTATTTTGTATGAACATGTATAGAACATGACATTTATATCGGAAAACAGGGGGAACAAAGTAATCCAAATTTTCCTCTTTTTTTCAGAACAGGGGGGACTGCGTCTTCTGTAAGAAACCCCTTCCTGTGACCCAACCAGTCCCGAGGATAAAAGGTTGTACGAGGAAAAAGAAGCTGGAAGTGAGGGGGAAGAAGTCCAAGCCCACCCCAGGACAGGCATTTCAACAGATTGCCGGAGGGTGTTCTGTAATGTGGGGAAAACTTTTGAATTTCTCTGAAGCGAAAACATGTTTCGTCTGATGCAGACAAAGGGAGGTCCCTTCTTTTTTTTTGGGATTCAGCGTTTGACTACCAAAAACTCAGGCTTTTTGTGGTAATCCTGACAAGTACCAGGGGGGGGAAAAAAGGACATATTTTTGATCCATGTTAAGAATTTTCGACTTCCAAAATCATGTGTCGACCCTGTAAAAAACGATTAGAAAATTGGTCAGATACAGTGAGGAGCAGAATTGCATTTGTTGGCGATTACAGAGCAGATGCGGTATACCCCTAACGTTGGGGGTACTAAAATTTCGTACAAAGAAAAAAGTTTTCCACTCAAATTCCAATCGGAAGAGGGTTCTTTATCCAAAAAACAGAAGTTGGGTCGGACCCAAGGGGCCAAATCAGAATGAAGCGTTCCTGAAGGTGGCAAAGTACCAGAAGGAAAAAAGAGGGGGAACTAACCACAATTAGTTTTTTAATTTGGGAAAAAAGGAGGGGGTTTTTAGAGACACGGCTGTGATGATATGGTTTTTTATACATGAAAGGGTAAAACCTTTTCAATCAAAATTGGGTGATAAGATCATAATTGCAGACATGAATGGGGAAAACCAAATGTTGTGAATTTTGGGGTGGGCATCGTCGATTCTTCGGCCTTCATCGTAACAAAAAGGGAAAATGATCTGAAGCAGAAAAAATTGCGCCTATCAAGCAGGGCCCCTGATTTATTAAAAGTGACATAAAAAAAAGGTATTCAAATTAGGGAAAATTTACCCACTACTATCGGGGCATGTCCACTTTCAAGCGCAACCAAGTTCTACCAGATCACTAAGTCTTGCTGGAAAAGCCTTTTTGGGGGAAAAGGAAAAAATTAAAAAACTGCTCATCGGACAGGCGACATGCAAGCCCCGATTCTGCCATTTGATGCTGCTGATGATGGTGACCATGGAAAAAGATGAAGTGACGGTTAAATATTTTGAAAAGGGGCCTAAGTTCTTTGTACAAAGTTTGGTAGGGATCCAAAAATTTCCCCCCAAAAATATAAGACCTTTTTGTTTGAAGTAATTTCTAATATTATATGCCTACCTATCTAATATATTTTTTGATCACTATTTAATAATTAAGATAGAAATTACGACTTTATTCAGTCAAAGAATATTTTTTTACGAAATTCCCAAAATCCCCTCAGCTCAAATTTTTTACCCGGTATCACCCTTTTCGGGTAAGCATTTTTGAAGAGACTAGCAAAAAATTTTTTGGGAGGGGAATAAAATCAAGTTTTTTTGCTGCTTTCACAGTAAGGGGGGGGGGGGTAATAATGGTTAAATGATAAACGTCACATTTTAAGTTTTAAAATTTTTCCCATATTTTTTTATGTGCAAAAAATGATAGGGAAATATTTTTTTTCATTATTGATGTGACAGGTCATTTTTCCCTAACCCGGCCCCAACTGTTAAATAAAAAATTAAAAAATTGTTTTGTTTTTATTTTTAAAAGTGTATGTGTATATTTTAATTTCCAATTATTTCGGTAGTCCCAAAAAAATAACCAAAAAAGCAAAAGACCCCGAAAAAAACCCGTTCCCCCAAAATATTTAAATAAATCTTTGGGGAGATATTTAGTAGGCATCAAAGGGTTTAGAAAAAAAAAACTTGTTTCTATTGCAATTTTTGGGGGTCCATTCATATTTGACTGGGGCTATGAAGGAAGATGTTTTTAACGGCTGGGCTGGGGGGCCTGACACGATGATACTCTACGGGGTTGCGTTTACCCTCCTACCCCAAACCCCCGTGTCGCCAAAAATTTCGGAGTGGGAATGAAGGGCGATCCCGCACCGGCAATAACACAATTTTTTTTACTTTTTTGCTATTTTTTGCTCCCATTTCTATATAGTGACATTTTCGATGAACGTACGAGTTGGGTGTCGGGAAGTGTTTGGACGTGTTGTGAGTAGGAAATTTTGAATTTTTGAATTAGATCACTGTCATTTTTTAAAGACATTATTATTTTTCGGTTTTTTCGAGGAACCCCCGGTGATGGTCGGGGGAACCCTGGTGATGGTCGGGCGGAACACTGGTGATGGTCGGCCGGAAAACCCCTGGTGATGGTCGGCGGAACCCTGGTGATCGGTCGGCGGAACCCCGGTGGGAATCACTGGGTTAGTTGTAGAAATGCCGCTCGCTAGATTGCCCCCAGCATTACTCTCTAGAATCACTCACACGAAAATCGAATAGTACCGCAGCGCGTAATGCGGCATTTCACGCTGCGCATCGTTAAAGCCTCGTGTGGACGGGCCTTTAGAGGGCCGCAGTTGCACAGGCTTGCTGTAGATGTACGCAGTAAAGACTGCACATTATATGTTCTTGGATTCAGTGGTGACAAACGGCATGAGAGGCGAGGCCTGTATTATACTATGAATACGGAATTATGCGTTATATTTAATATAATATATATATATATATATATATAATCTATAATATATATATAAAATTTTATATACTATATATATATATATATATATATAATGATTACTACATACAATGGTTTATGGAAAGGTCGCCGAAAGGGAATTCTCCGCCGAAACACCAACTTAGAAAACCTCGCGACGCTGGGAATTGTTAACCTGACCGGGCATTGGCACCTAACTTAAAACTGTCAAGCTAACTATATATTCATACCGGAGTGCAAAAACGCGGAGTAAAACTTGATTTAAATGTATATATTGGGTACTGTAAAATATCCAAGAATTGGAACACTCGACGGACGGCCGGCAGAATTCAATCGGCGGAACAGTTCCAGGTACCCTTACAAATGAGTATTGTTATGATTTTTTTTTTTTTTTTACAAATAAAAACTGCAAGCTTGTGTTTCTATTCTTGCGTTTGACACCATTGTTGTGTTTTATATTTTGAAGGTACTTTAATTCTTGTATTATACTTTCAAATCTATTTTTTTTACTATGAATGATCACATGTGTTTTCCAATATTTGCCTTTGCTATGTAATTATCTGAGGAGCTAAGAGGGAACCAACCGGTACGCGCCACCCCAGCACACACGGAGTAACGCACCACATTGTATTCCCCAAAGCCTATACTACCAGTACAATAAGGGTATAGGTAAAACAATAGGTTCTCCATAAGGTACAAAATCACGTTATATAGAGGGTAGTTGACCGAGCGCACTGCTACTGATGCCTTACTACTCCCTAGCATGGCATTAGGTCCCTCTGTGCTAAATAAAACCAGTCAGTAAACGTTATAGTTGCAGTCTCTTCACACAAGCCCTGATCTAATACTGGAAACCACACCCAGGTCCGGTTTCACACTGGGAGTGAAGGCGATGTTACATAGAATCATGTTAAAAAACGCGCACTTATTGTCAAGCTGCCTGAGGATGATGCCCAGAGTGAGGAGAACAACCATGCGATGCCTCACAGCAGCAGGTGACTGTCTATGGCTAATCAAAAGGCACGCCTATTCTACGCTCCGAGGGATTACAGTGACTGTTTGTTAGTGGTCTGGCGGAAAATTACATGCCTGTAACTTACCTCCTAAACAAATGTTTGAGTCAATTACGTTGTAAGGTATTGGCCTTACAATGACACTGTTTGTGGAGAGAAGCTCAATAGGGCTGCGGGCGATTAGTTGTCTGACAAGTGCAGCAAAAAACGCTGGTTATGTTATTCTCTTTAAACAAATGCCATTGAATCATGTCTACGTATTCTAAACCTGCACGTTAGATGTTCTAAGCTCTACAATAAAGAAAAGAACAACAGAAATTCCTATTTGATTGAAAAAGATAGGCATTTGAAGGTACAAAACTTTAACAGCGTTTTCTCCGTGTTCTACGTGGCGCTTGCCTGGTTTTCCCCTCGCGGCCTCCTGTGTTGTTGTTGCATGGAATCACAAAATAAAATATATGATGAAAGTTGATCTTTTCGATACGCACATCAATTCCTGGGCTGGCACAATCCACTGGTATGCAACATTGTTAGGGAGGGACATTTAAGAGTCAGGATCTACTGAGTGCCAGGCGGGAATGTCGCGGTGGGAACAACGCTCATTATTTACAGATCGTGAAAAAAAATGTTGTTATTTTGGCCATTTAGTTTTTTTTTAGGTTATGTATTTTCAACAAAATATGTGATAGAAAAAACTAAAAATATGTGGTTTTAATCAGTGCCTTTATTTCCAGTGAAAAAATGCAGGAAAAACAATATTCAGACAGCTGGGCCCACTTTATAGAGATTTAGGATTCGTCCTAACCTGCGGTCATAAGGTTCGGGAAAGTCTAGGACGCGTCTACCGTAGCTAACAGATTAAAGTCGCACTGCAGTCCATGTCGCCAGCCGCCAAATTATTACGAATTTATAGCATTCACTACTGATTTTGATGTGCCACTGAAGATAAAACAAGTAATTTATTCATGACTATAATCTACACTGTTTCAGCGTGTTTTATGGCTTTATATCTGCAAGTATAGACGGTTTCAAATTTCGCTACGTCGTTTTTTTTTTTCGGGCGGACGACGACAGCGGTATTACGACCACTCAGTAAAAAACACTAGATGGCGACTCTACTGTGGTAGCAATTTGTTAGATATTTTTGTTAATTTGTCATTTATAGCCCTAATATGACACCAGATGAAGACACAAAATGGACACAGACTCTTCAGGATAGCCCCTTCTAACTTTCCTGAAAAAAAAACAAAAAAACATCATGGAGTAGAAAATGTAACTATTAACGCCACCACAGGCTGAAACAGAAAAAAAAAAAGTTGTCCTGGCGACTTACTGTTATCTCGGTAGTTATGACGAGGAATTAGGGCTCATTCCGAGGGGAAGGTCGGCTTAGGACGAAGCGCTGAGCGCTACATTTAGCAAGAGTCCAATTTGGATCAATAAATATCACTACTAAGAGTCATCAAAAAGATATTAAAAATATCGAGAAAACATAAGATTAATATTTCTATGCATCTCATTATATATTATCTATATTTCTTATATAATTTTCCATGGCATTAGCAATAAACATAAAAATAGGACAAATCAGCGGGTGGTGTTGTCATGGCGGGGCGAGGCAAGGCTGAGTTTGGCCGTGAATTTTGTGTTTTTGACTGTCTGATTGTAATTTAGGCATCCGATCAATTAGTATCTGTGTTCATGAATAGTACGTTGTTAGGAGTACGGTGGTAGGGTACTGAGTATTGAATATATTGTGTGACAGTGTTGTGATGAATCAAATTGGTAAAATCGTTTTCCAAACCCAAAGCGATCGTTCTGAGTTGGTGTTTATGTTTATGTGGGGTGGGCAAAAAAACATAGGCGTTTTCTGCGGGGATCCTGATGCAACCGAAAATTTTCTCGATGCTCAAAATTTTCGATCCCTGTTCAATCATCCCAGGGAAGATGATTGGCCCGACCAGCAACATTGTTGTTGTTGTTGTGACCGTTTGCAACCGAAAATTTTTCCGATTGCAACCAAAAAATCTCCCGCAGAAAACGCCTCATGTTTTATAATAATCCGGAGGAAGGCCCGACTACCAAGTCTTAGTTTTTTTTTTTTTCCGATAAAGCAAGGTTTTTACTAGGCCTAATGCTATTCAAAAACACAAGTGCTTGAGATACGACAGATGTATTGATGTTTGTAGTAGTAGCCTATAGTTATATTAGACACAAAACATGTATTGCAAACTCCCAATCGTGTTGTTGCTGTCGTTGGTCACTGGTCAAAGTGCCTCTGGGTAGAACCACGTTCCGTGTGATCCAAACCCTTTGTGTTTCCGTGTGATTCCAACCCTTTGTGTCCGTGTGATTTCAACCCTATGTGTTCCGTTGTGATTCCAACCCTTTGTGTTCGTGTGATTCCAACCCTAGTGTTCCGTGTGATTCCAACCCTTTGTGTCCGTGTGGTTCCCAACCCTGTGTTCCGTGTGATTACAACCCTTGTGTTTCCGTGTGATTCCAACCCTATGGTTCCATGTGATTCCAACACTTTGTTCCGTGTGATTCCAAACCCTTTGTGTTCCGTGTGATTCCAACCCTTGGTGTTCGCTGGATTCCAACTCTTTGTGTTCCGTGTGATTCCAAACCCTTGTGTTCCGTGTGAATTCCAACCCTTTGTGTTTCCGTGTGATTCCACACTTTGTGTTCCGTGTGATTCCAACCCATTGTGTTACGTGTGTATCGCTCGAGTCCAATATTTACACGTGTAAAATGCAAAAAGGTTTTGTGCACGGAAACTGTGTGCAACGTGCAGTCACCCACATTTGTACACACTTTATAAACGTAAGATGTATTACATACGACACACGGGAGTATGTAGTAGCAGTACCCGATGGATGGATTGGTACGAGATCGACAAATATAAATCGTCACAGGCAGTTTCTGTCTCTGCGGACTTGTTACGTGCACGTTGCACAAACCACACATTTGTGCACACACACACACACCACACACCTTCCAAACCCACACGTGTACCAATCACTCCCCGGCAAAACTCCCCCTCCATTCCTGTAAGAGTGCTACGAGAAAAAAAATAATCCAGGGGGGGGGGGGGGGGGCTTTCATGCGAGAGCACGCACGCGCAGTCTGTCTAGTCTGAGACGGATCTGAGAGGACTGAAGTCGCGAACGCGCGAAGCACCTTGACACTTGTTTCTTAAAAAAAAAAACGTTCGCCGGTGAATGTATCAGTACGATGGTGAGGAAAATGGTGGGAAGCAATGTTGCCCTCCCTATACCTCAAGAAAACCGGATATTTTTTTCAGAATACGTTATAGAGGGAAAAATCCAGATTTCAACAGGCTTCCCTGTGGTATAAGCCAGATTAAATTCCATTGATACGTAACTCGCATTTAGTTGTTTTTAGGGCATATTACCCCAAAAAAAAATATTGCAGAAATCACAAGGGAGCGATTTCATACTTGCGTCAAAAACCTTGCGAATACGAAATTACATTTTCAAAGGTGTAATACGATTCCTGCAGACACGCTCTCCATCAAGAACATAAACAAAAATGTTAGACGGATAAATGATCGATGTAGGGTGCATCAGAAAAGAGTTTTCTGTCCAGTTTTTTCAAACAACCCCCAAAATCTTCATTTTCTTTAAAATGTTTTGATGGGTTCCTATTGGGGTTTTCATCAAAAGCCCCTCAATGGGGCCCCCCCAAGAACCCCATGGACCCCCCCAAAAACCCCATGGGCCCCCCCAGAACCCCAGGGACCCCCCCAGAACCACCATGGGCCCCCCAAAACCCCATGGGCCCCCCAGAACCCCATGGGGCCCCCCAAAACCCCATGGGCCACCCAGAACCCCATGGGCTCCGGGGCAAATGCTCCGGCAGACCCCCCCTCTCGGGGGGCCTGCCTACATCCACCTTTCATCCCTATCCATGAACCTATCCAGCCCCTTTATAAAGCTCCCTAATGACTCCGCACTAACTACCTGTCTACTGAGCATTCCAATCATTCCCCACCCTATTTGTGAACCAGTTTTTCCCTATTTCTTTTTAAAATCTACACTTTTCCAGCTTGAATCCGTTACTTCTTGTTCTACCCTGGTTAATATCCGTAAGAACTTTTCCAAACCTCCCCTTTTTATTAAATCCCTTTATCCACTTAAAACTTCTATCAGATCGCCCCTTAATCTGCGTCTCTCGATGAGTGTAACTTTAATAGCTTCAATCTCTTCTCATAACAAAAGTTACGCATCCCTTGAATAATTTTGGTCACCCTTTCTCTGCACTGATTCTAACAAGGCCACATCCACCCTGTAATATGAAGACCAAAACTAAAACTGCATAGTCTAGGTGAGGCCTGACTAGAGCCAGAAAAAGTTTTTAGAATAACTTCCGCACTTCTACTTTTAACACTTCTGGTCAGGGCCGGATTAAGGGGGGGCTCCCGGGGGTCTAGCCCCAGGGCCCCCCCCCAAAAGGCCCCCCCCATATGTATATTAGCTTTAAAGCAGTAATTTTAAAAAACATTGGCAAGTACAAAACCAAACCCTATTTGCCGTCTGTTTCATCCTTTATCTCTGAATACCAGTCTATGCATTAATAGTTCTTTGCCAACATAGGCCTCAAAATACCCACAAAAGTGCTCAATTTTCGTGCGAATATAGATAGGGCCCCCACAGCTCTTGATCCCGGGCCCTGCTTCTGGTAATGAATCCCACACCCCTATTACTCTATTTCCAGAGGTGGGCGCGAACTTTTTTTTGGTAGTGCGATAAAAGATACTGCGATACTTTTTTCCCGCTAGTTCGAACGCGATACTCCGCTACTTTTTTTCGGATTTTCTTAAAGCAATACGCGATACTGCGATACTCCGCTTACCGATACGTTTTTCTTATAGCGATAGTATCGCCGCGATAGTGCGATACCAAAAATTTATCTTTGCGTTACTTTGCTACCTAAGAAAACACTGTATTAGCCAAAAAAAAAAATGTTTACTTAAACTACAGTTTAGGCACATTAAAACATTGTAATATATTTTTTTAAAACTGAAAAAATTTTATTCAAATAAAAGGTCGTTTTTTAAGTACGCGGGAGTTTTAAGCGCTGCTTGATTGCGATACTTTACTCCGTACTTTGAATTCTTATGGATACTTTTGGCGGTGCGATACATCGCGTATCGCAGTACGCTCTCGCCCACCTCTGTCTATTTCTAGCCTCAATCATTTTTTCCTTGTTCGGACCCTGGGCTCACCTCACTCCAAGATTTTTTTCACCTTCTGATCTTTTCCGATCATTGGTATGGTGATCTATTCCCGGGGGTTTTTTTTCTACCAACATTCAAAACGCTGCACTTACAATATTAAATTCCATCTCCCATCTGACTGCCCACTCTTACACTCAACACCAAAGGAGCTCCCCGGGAAAACACGTCTTGTCCCTCCCCCGAAAACGAACGACCAATATTCAGTGTATTGTACTTACATTTCAATGAACTACAAACCCCAGGAACCATTAGCCTCTAAGTAGGTAGTCCAGTAAAAAATACGGTTTCCCTGAAAAAATTCCCAAGAAAGCGTTTTTTTTTTTTTTTTGGGAAAATTACTGTGGGGAAAAAACATACTAAAGTTCCCAAAAATAGGGTTTACCAAAAAGGGGTCCAAATGTGACGTAAAAAGAATATGGCCCCCAAAGCTATAAAATGTTAAGGGGATCGACCCCCCAAATTTTTTTTCTTTATTATTAAACCTCATCTTGAAACTTGGTACATAATAAAACAAGTAAAAAAAATAGGGTGTTATGGAAAATTTTGTTTTTGACCATAGAAAAGAGTTAGGAAAAAAAACGTGATTTTAGGGGGGTCCCCCAAAGACTACCCCTCCGTCAATATCAGTGGAGAGAGTCGGTAGGGGTGTATTCAAAAGGGGAAATAAAGCCCTAGCCCAAAGGGGCGATTTTTTTTATTTTCAAATTAGATCAAAATTTATAGCCCCTCAAAAAAAAAAAAAAAAAAAATGAAAATTTTCTTTTTTTTTTCTTTTTTTTTTTATTTTGAGGGCTATTTAGGGACAACACCATACATTATTGTGGGGAAAAACATACTAAAATTTTAAAAAAATTGCACCAAAAAGGCCCCTAACTATGACGTCATAAGACGATACGCCTCCACTAAAAAAAACCACTATTCCTTATTTCAAAGCTTTAGCTGTGGGTTTAAGAAAAGTTTAATTTTTATACTAATATGTTGATATAAAAAATTTTTTATAAAAATTTTTATAAAAAACACACGGACGCGGGGGTCTGACGTCATCATGAGTCATGACATACTGTACATTTCTAAAAATTATAAATACCAGGCTTTTAAACCTACTTCCACTGAAAAACCCGTGTCATTTAATAGTTTCTATTTTCACATCAGACACTGCTTCCTCACTCATATTTCCAATCCCTTTTTGACGGGTCCGCATCCCCGTGAACAGATAAGTCCTGGTTTTGCAATGACCGAAGGTACTAAAAACCAAGAAAAATTTGCAGTGAATTTTTTTCAAAATTTTTTCTGGCGCGGGTGAATACCATCACACTGGAACTAACGTTGTTCTGAAATTCCCTCCCCATTCATAGTGTCCATGGCCTCCCCATTGTCCACCCCAAAGCATCACTTGGAGGTAACTCCGGGGGGCATGTTTTCGTTGAAGGGGGGTCGGGGGCAGTCGTTCAGTTAATAAAGCTTTTGGCTGAACCCAATTTTTGGGCGAGACCTAAATACCTCTTTGCGAAGAGTCTCCAGGTTTGCCCCCGAAATGCCACATCGTTTTACACCCAGCGCCCTTCAACTCAGCTATTTTTTTTCTTGGGTGTGGTAAACATTTTAGCACAGCTTTTGAAGACAGAGTCTCCCTTCAAAACCTTTGTTAGAGCGATTTTTTTTCCCGATTCCCAAAAACCGGGAAGGGGTTCGAAAATCCCGTGAAGCATGCAGGAACAGAGACTGCTGCAAATCGTTTCCAAGCAACTTCTT
The DNA here is from genome assembly GCA_016584305.1 of Chionoecetes opilio. Classification (NCBI taxonomy): domain Eukaryota; kingdom Metazoa; phylum Arthropoda; class Malacostraca; order Decapoda; family Majidae; genus Chionoecetes; species Chionoecetes opilio. The sequence goes on from JACEEZ010016981.1 coordinate 15,994, forward strand.
CATAACCAATGTGTATATGTTGCAGGACCCCCTTTTATCCGAGTAAAAAAAAGCTTTTTGCCATCGCTTTTTGACGCGGATGAAGAAAACACCAATAGATCTGTATCTTCGCCAATGAGATAGTCCTTTTTTTGGGATGACATTGACATGCTGCCTTAACAATCTCCACATCTCATCCCCCTCTATTGTATTACTTGCAACCTTGTCCTTCTGCTTTGTGAAATCAGATTGAAAAGGAATGTTTGTTCTCCCATTAAAAAGGAAATCCTCCTTTTTCCCGAAAATTTCTTTCCCTTTCCCGCAATTTCCTTTTTTTTTAATTTCGAGGGGGAAAAAAAAAAAAGGCTTCTTAAAATTTTAGCCCAAGTTTTTCCGCACCAATGATACCCATATCATGCCCTATCAAAAACTCAGGAGATAGGTTGGAAACCCCCCCCCTAAAATCACGTTTCTATCCGAAATTTAGTTTTTCTATAGGAAAATCAATTTTTTTTCAAGAAAAAAAGTTTTAAAATTTAAATTTTACGTAATAAACCAATTTTCCACTTTTTGTAGGTTCAATAACAAAAAAAATCCCCGATGGGGAACACCCCCTTTAACATTTTATACTTTGGCGGCCAATTCTTTGACGTCACTTTTTGGCCCCTTTTTTGGGGTAACCAATTTTGTAAACTTTTATATGTTTTTCCCTACATTAATACTACCAAAAAAACAATAAAACGCTTTTTTGGGGAATTTGTTCGGGAAAAGGTTTTTTTTTCGTATTTTGACGGGACTAAGGGGAGATCCTGTGTTCTTGTCCCACGGTACGGTTTCCAGTTAGCACAACTTTTTTCGGGCCGCAATTCCCGTGATTTGGAAAGTATTGGTATGGGGTATCCAGCCAACAGGGTTTGTCACAACTCGTGACGTCACAAAAAGGGGTGGAGTAACGTGAATCCCCGGGAAAGGCGTGAACTTCCTTTCCCTTACCCTTCTCTCTCCTCTCTTCTCTCTCTTCTCTCTCTCTCTCGCCTCGCTCCGCTCTCGCCTCGCTCTCGCTCCGCTCTCCCTCTCCTCCGCTCTCGCTCTCGCTCTCGCTCTGCTCTCTCTCCATACCTGAAGGGGGTAAAGGGGGGTATAGGGGAAATTTTTAAGGGTGAGGCGGGAGGTATTAAAGGGATGAAGGGGGGAAATTTGAAGGGCGGAAAGGGGAAGGGAAGTTCAGCCTTCACGGCAATTCAGTTGCTCCCCCCTTTGTGTGACGTCATGAGTTGTGACAAGCGTGATTGGCTGTTGATACCCCAGACCACCCCTTTTCCCAAAATCACGGGAATATGCTTCCGGGCCTCCCGGGCTTGCTGTTTGGGGCCCCCTGCTTATTTTTAATCCATTAATCCAAAATCCATGCAGGGGGGCCAATGAACCTAACCATCGGGTGCACAACATCCCTTATGAAATGACGTGGTCAGTGCCCTGTACACAAAACATGTGACTTGTACAGACGGGGAAACATAGCACAGGTCACTACATTCTGCCAAGAGGAAACACAAACCTTGTTTCGGGTTTTGACTGGATGACAGTTTGTTTGTTTTAGGTTACTTCTTATTCCTTTGTCCTTGTTTACGGGAACAAAGGAGGTTTGAAGGGGGTCGTGTTATGGTAAACAAGTTGGGTCCCGTCCACGTCTTTGAAAGGATTTACGGATTCGGGGGGACCAGGAAGTGGCCTCCGCCTGGTGATCCTTACCCCGGGAAAACCCCACCATCACGTGAATTGTTCTTGACCACATGTCGATGGCGGAGGCTGGCTTTTTTTAAAAGACGCACCAACGTTCTCCCCCAGGACTTTTTCGTACCTGGTTTGAGTACCCTTTGGGTTTTGGGAGAATAGAAACAGAATTTGGAGGGGCCCCTGACCTTTTTTCAGTCCTGACCTCCACGATCGCAACATTGCGGATTGCTTGGAGATTTCGAGGGAGGGGAACGATGGGGAAAGTATGGGTTTTTTCAAGTTGGTTCAGATGGACCAAACCGCCGATGTTGGAGGGAGACCCCCCAACCCACCACATCCCCCTTAGAAAAGTTCCAATCCCCTTTTTTTTTTTTTTCGTCTGTTCAGCATTCTTTTCCCTTGACCCCCGATCATTTTTTATCTCTATTTTGTCCTGTTAAAAAAACCACCTGTGGATTTTGAAGGGAAATACTTTCACATTATGTATCAAAAGGGAAGAATCTCTCTGGGGGTTATTTAGCCTTTCCATGGAATCTACCGACTCTTTTTCCCTTTTTGACAACCTTTTTCTCCAATACTGCTACATCTTACCTAAAAAACTGATCTCGTTTAAAGCAGGGTGGCCCCTGAGGAAAAACAATGTAAGGGTCTAGGTGGCAATGCATGCACCTTTTTCTTTTCAGTGTGACCCAAAAGGGGTCTGTGGGGGGAATGCATTCAAAAAGTGTGTGTCATTTTGTTTGGGCCAAATTTTAAATTTTACTTTCTCAAAAATGGATGCAAAAAATGTAATTTTGATAGAAGAAAAGGATCATATCATTTAGATTAAACCATGCATAAAACAGTGCTGGCCAAAAAAAACTAGGGCCCCGGTGAGAGCGCGAACAAAGGGGGGAAATTTTTTTCATTGTATTCTTGAGGGTAATGTGAGACTATAATTTTTATAAACCTATAAGGGTTTGGGGGCCCCGATGACGTCACGGCAGCCCGACGCATGCCGGGGGGCGGAGCGCTAGTTGCTCGCAGGCAGCCCCAAAGGGTGATTCTGTGTTATCCCCGCTGCGCGTGAGCCGGTTGAAATTTTCGTACTACAGCTGGGTTTTTTGGCTTTTCTGATTTAGTATAGCCTCTACCAGTCAAAAACCCTTCACACAATGCCCGATCATTGCTCTAAAAAGGCAGGCCCAAAACCAAAGGGAAAAATGAGTTGATTTTTCTAGCAAAGTCAAAAAGGCGCGGAATGGGGAATCACTTCACAGCCCTCACAGAAGTCTTCCCCGAAGGCCAGAGCTTTTCCCTTGGGGCCCGATGGCAAAACCCCTATTTTCCTCTCGTATGTCGCACTGTTTTTTGCTGACCAACCCAAGGGGGCCCCTTCATCAACCCTTGGTAAGGAGTCACAACTTTCTTGCAGGCTTACACTTTAAAAAGGGCATGCCCTTCCAGTTTTTAGAAGCCTTGCTGCAGAACAGACATAGTGAAAACCAAGGGTTTGGGGTACCAAGTCACCAAACACCGAAAAACTGCAAAATTTAAAATTTTTTTTAAATTTTTTTTCTCCAAATGTGAAATGATTTTTTTAAAAGAATTTTGCTACCTTACGCTTATTTATAATTTTCCCACTTATGGATGTTTACTGTATATATATATTATATATAATAATATTTATATATATATATATATAATATTAATTATAATTTTATATATATATATAAAAGCTTTTATTTGATCACAAGTCAATTTTGCACACATACATTTGTAAAAAACAAAATTATTTTGTATGTGTTTTTCTCTGGAAAGTGATGGCAGGTACAGTGGCGCCCCAGGGGGAAATCATGGGAAAACCACCATGGTTAAGCTTCGTACCCATGATAAGGGCGCGACGTGTGAAAGCAAACTTGCCGACTGTGGTATTTCAACTCCAAAATGGCAGGGTTTTGTATGAATCTGTCAGTTTTTTTAAGTGATTTCCATATATGTTGGGAATATCAATACAAATCTTGCTCACATGTTTGGGGCAAACATGATATTTTGAAGACCTGTGGCTATTTTCCCTAAGAATTAAAGTTCTTGTTACCACCTGCTACCAATTTAAATTTGCAAGTTTTTTTTTTTATAATTAAAAGTTGGTTAGCACAACTTCAGTAAAGGACACCTATGTATCTTTGTCTAAAATATTTTTTATTTCTACAAAATTTAGGGGGTAAATTAATTTAAAGGCTTGGCTCTATTGGTGCCCCTATTTTATGGGACCGGGAAAGGAGAGAAGGAGGCCCCTACAAGGAAGAAAAGTATGGACTTTGTATCACACATGAAAAAAGGGATGAGAAAAACAAATAGAGAACATAGAGAGCCTAAATCCTGTCGGAAGATGAGAGGAATGACAAGAGGTATCCTAAGGAAAAAAAATGCTGGGGAAAATGAGGGAGGCCTTATGTCAAGGGCCCCCCACAGATGCCCTTTTTCCACCCGGGAACAGACGGGCCGTTCTGCAAAAATATCAAAACCTTGCCCGGGCGCGTCACTCTACACAGGATTCTTCAGTGGTCGCACCCCGAACCGTTGGGTAAAAATCGGGCCCACAACGCCCCCGCCGCCAAGCGTCTGTCTTAAGTCTCAAAAAGATTAAACTCAGTGGCGTCGTGAGGGTATTTGTCCTTACATCACCTTTATAGGGGGAAAAAGTGTGCAATATATGTAGTATAAAAAAAATTGAACAATGGTTTGTAAAGTAAGAAATATGGCAAAAAGAAAATTTTAGTGTTAAACAGTTTTTTCCATTTTTTTTATTCATCTCGCTGCAATTTGTCAAGATTACTCCCATAACTTTTTTTATCCATGTTCAAATGATCAAAAATTTTTTTTTTGATGGTATAAGATCATTGCAAACAAAAATATAGAGGGTAAAATAGCCCCCCACCATCGGGATCCATGTAAACTAGACAAAACAATAAAGAGGGCAGTGTCGAAAAGAGCTTTTCATTTATGTTTCCGGGGGCTGGGGGTGGTGGGATAAAGATGCACCAAATCCAACCCGAATGGAACCGATCAGGCACATTCAAACACCAACAAAAGGCATCACCTGGGAAAAATGGGCGGGTACCACTACTCCCTGAGGCGAACCCCATGATGATCCGGGCCGGGCCCTTTTGTACAATCATTCCACCAATCCTCCTCCAAAACCCATGCCAAAAATGTTAGTGCCCAAAAATATTAATTTTCCAAAATGTAACTTTTTTTCTTTTGTATAAACAGAGTGTACTAACATACACAGAAAGCTATACTTTTTATCCTGTGTTTTCTTTATCTTGTAGTATGCGTGTAAAAATATTAAAAACAGGGTATTCTTTTTACAAATAATTTTTTCCCCCTTCCCTTTTCTGGGAGCACCTGGACCCAAAAAAACAGAAAAGTTTGCAGGAAATATGTGTTACTTTTCTGGGGGTTTTTTAAACCCCTTTCACTCCAATTAAACAACAGAACTTCAAAATAAGACAAATGAATTTTAAAATATAATAATTACTTTTTTCTTTTAGTTTGAAATTCAATTATTTTAATTGAAATTAAATTCAATTCAATTATTTTAATTTGAAGTTGTTATTTAAATTTGAAGTTGTTATTTTAATTCAAACTTCACTTGATTTAATATAAACTGCAGTTGTTTTAATTTAAACTTCAGTTGTTTTAATCTAAACTTCAGTTGTTTTAATTTAAACTTCAGTTGTTTCAATTTGAGATTCACTTGTTTTAATTTGAAGTTCATTTGTTTTAATTTGAAGTTCAGTTGCTTTACTTTGAAGTTCAGTTGTTTTAATTTGAAGTTCAGTTGTTTTAATTTGAAGTTCAGTTGTTTTAATTTGAAATTCAATTTGGTCATACGACCAAAATACGTATTGGCACCTGGTCGCCTCTCACGCCCTCTATAATCGTAGCGCATAACTATATTTCACACGGGGGATTTTTAATGGGTATCTGTTGTAAATCTTTTTAATGGGTATCTATTGTAAATCTTAAGTACCCGCTCATGACAGTTCAAGCTACATTGTTTCGCTCATCCTGATGTTATTTATTACCAATGCTTACCTTTCCTAACATATTTTTCCTAGGTAGTACATGTGGTCAATAATGAGAGTGTAGCGCCCCCCCCTTTATAGCTTTATAGCTTTGACGTTAACTCGAAGGGCTCCACAATCCTGGCTATTACGCTGCCACCACCCACAATAAGTGGGGGAAAAAAAATAAGATTAAGAGAATATGTGAGTACTAATGGGTCTGAATAAACAACTCGTTAACAGAATATCAGTATATTATCACTTACTGATTCACCAGTAACACTTCCCTCCTTAACCTAAGGTCGTTCAACACAAAAATTACTTAATAATATGAACAACGACACGACGCGACTCTCAGCTCGTGCTCGACCAAACCCTATAACTCCTTCTCCCTAAATCACTGAGTAACTTTCCGTCACACTGACCCTCGGTGTAAACTTTCCGGTCACACTGAATCTCTGGGGAACTTTCCCGTCACACTGAATCACTGTGTAAAGTATCAATACACCCACGCTCCAGCTATGAAAACATGGCCTTAGCTGTATCCATTAGGTGTGTCCAGGGTCATCCACTCAGCTCCCACAGCTCACAGCTGCTCCCACAGCTCACAGCTGCTCCCACAGCTCACAAGCTGCTCCCACAGCTCACAGCTGCTCTCACAGCTCACAGCTGCTCCCACAGCTCACAGCTGCTCCCACAGCTCACAGCTGCTCCCACACTCACAGCTGCTCACCCCGTTAGTTTCCACCCCGCTCCCTAAAACCTATAAATAACATATGGCCATGAGCTTTCATGCTATAACAGATAAATAATCAATCTCCTCTACATCCCCACCAATACACTTCCCGCACATACCTTGAACAGGGTTGATAGCCACACCTCCCCACACGTGTTTCAACTGGAGCCCGTGGACAGAGAAAAATTAATGTGCTACCTGCCTCCCTTGCTGGGCTTGCCTGCGGGACGTCACCAGCTATCCCCGGGCACAAAGTATTTCGGAAAAATATATATATATTGTGATTCAGAACTGGGAGTGAGGAAAATGACGAGCATTTAATTACTCGACATTTATATATTACTTTAACCCCCCCCCCCCCCTCAACGTAAACTCTTCGTCAATCATGAGAAAAAAGGGTTTTAACCCATTTTCTCGCTTTTAACAGGAGTAAAGCCTTCTATTAATCCCACAATAAACTACGCATTGGATATGTAACTGATTTTGGCCATCATTTACCACTTGACACCATTATGCTGTGTTTTCACCTCCTGATGTTATATTTGTTAATCACTGTTGACTGTTCTGATCGTGCATTATCCTGTAATTGGTTGATTATTAACAAGGTTAGGGCTTATGTTTTGCTCCTTTACATGTATTGATTATATTTCTTTACTTTCTCCTGATATATGTTCTCTTTCAAGTATACCTGAATGATGTAATATATCATAAATAATGAAACCAACAAAGATTGGCACATATTTATTCAATTATTGCAATTTACAGCATGCTAAACACAAGATATTTTCAATTAGCAGTAACTAAGTTACTGCTAATTGGGGTCTGGTCAGGGTTGTCCCCTGCTACTGGGAACATGTAACCCAGTACAACCAGCCACATGTCGGATCGTCGGCGCCCTAAACCCGGCTCCCCCATTGGTTCTTCCAGTGAGGAGGGTGTGCTGGACACCCGATGGACTAAAAATAAGACCATCTTTAAGGGCAGATGAACTCACTATTGAGTCAAGGGCCCATCCAGCCCCAGCTATGGGTGAAATGTGGGCAGCCGGGGGTTTAATCCCTACGGGGGGTTTCTGCGCCCCTTGCCACGGTGAGCAGAAAGGGCCCAATCCCTGACATAGATTGGTTGGGGGGGGGGGGGGTTGCAGCCCCTCCCTTAAAAACTAAACTAGCCACAAACATTTAAGAGGTAGAGGGCGCGAGTGTGACGGTGCGGGACAAAGCCCCGGGAATCCCGCACTCTAAATCAAGTGATAGGGCCCCCTAGCCCAATTTTTTCTTATGGAGGTGGCCGGGGCGGTGCAGAGGCGGCGCCTGCCCGTGGGAATCACTCCTGGGATCAACCTGCGGAGAGTTCTTCGTGTGGGCTCGTGGAACGTTCTGACCCTCTCAGACGATCATCGACTACCTCTCCTATCGGGCGAGCTCAGTAGGCTGCGGGTGGATATAGTGGGACTCTCTGAGACGAGGAGGCCTGGCAGTGGCGAGACTAGCAGTGGGGGCTACAACCTATTTACTGGTCCTGCATGAGAAATTTGGTCACCGTAAACGGGGAGTAGCTATAGGCATCTCCAGCAAACTGCAGCCGTCAGTTGTTGAGGTTACTCCGGTTGATGACGTATAATGCGGGTGAGGATGAAACACACTCTGGGTTTCAATGTCTCTTGTTGCAGGGGTACGCCCCTACCGAGATGCGAAAAAACTAAAGAGAAGGAGATGTTCTACGCCAAACTCGACTCTGTATTAGACCAGTGTCCTCCTCGGGACACACTCATTGTCTTGGGGGGACTTCAATGCTACTACTGGCACTGTGGAGATGTACGAATTATGTGTTGGTCCCCATGGCTCCGGTACCAAAAACACCAACATTTTTCTCTGCTTCTGACTTTGCAAGGTCCAGAAGTTTAGATTGCAGGTTCTTGGTATCAGAGACCAGAGCTGCCCACTGGACATGGTATAGTAATGCCGGAGGGGTAGCTAAGGAGATCGACCACATCCTCGTTAGTACTCGTTGGAGGATCCAAACTGCAGGGTTTACCAAGTGCTGAGTTCCTTGGAACAGATCACAGACTTGTTGTTGCTACACTTAAGCTTCATGTCAAGTCCAGAAGAATCTCAAGAGGTAACCATACTGTGTTTCATCTTGAGAAACTGAAGGACTTGACATGTGCTCATGAGTATGCGGTGGCAGTCTCAAATCGGTTTGATATGCTCGGTGCTCTTGGGGACCCCGTAGAACTGTGGGATACCTTCAAAAGAGAAACTCACAACAAAAGGGTGCCAGGAGTGTATGGGGAGCGCCCGAGGTCAAGGCGTGGTTTTGGTCTCGACGGAGACCTGGAGAAAATCGAGGAGAGTCGCGCTGCCAGGCTGGCTGGGAACCAGGACCACACAGGCTCTGTCAAAGCCGGGCTAAGAACCCTCCTGGGGAGAGACAAGGAGAGGTATGTCAGGAGTCTCGCTGAGGATGTCGAGGGTCATTTGAACGCTAATGACCTCCGACCCGCCTACCGAGCCCTGAAGAAGCTCCGTCCCAAGTCTCCATCTCGGGCGAGTGCTATTCGAACAGCAGATGGGGCGCCTGTGTCGGACATGGATGGGCAGATGGCTCGTTGGGCTGAGTACTTTTTGGGGAGTTTTTTCACGGTGGACCCTCCAACTGAGTAGCTTCACCCCACTGGGTTACAGGCAGTGGATGCCGATCCCCCATTGACGAAACCGCACCCTCTCTTGACGAAGTCAGAGAGGCTGTAGCAAGGTTGAGGGGTGGAAAGGCAGCTGGTGTTTGTAATCAGTGCGGAGCTCCTCAAAGCTGGGGGTGAGGCTATGATCCGCGGGTTTGCATGCTGTCCTGACTGCCGTGTGGTAATCAGGTACCATTCCTCCTGACTGGAAAAGGGGCTGGTCGTCCCTATCTGGAAAGGGGAAAAGGGGGCCGTCAGGACTGCAACAATTAACCGCGGTATTACACTGCTCAGCGTACCAGGCAAGGTTTTTTGCCCATCTATTGCTGACACGAATTCGCAGTCATCTGGTGAAGCATCAAGACCTCAGCATCTGGGTTCACGCCTGGTAAGTCAACAACGGACCGTATCTTTGTGCTTCGTGTTCTAGTGGAACGCCGACGTGAGTTTCGACAGGGGTGCTTGCAGCCTATTTTTGATCTCAAGAAGGCGTTTGACTCAGTGCATCGTGAGTCACTCTGGGATCTTCTGCGACTTCGAGGGATTTTCCCGCAAGGACTATTGGTTTGATAACTGGTCTGTATTCTGGGACTGAGAGTGCTGTGAAGTGTGGGGCAGGTGTATCCAGCTTCTTTCCTGTGAATACAGGAGTGAGGCAAGGGTGCGTTTCCCTTTCCCCATCACTTTTCAACGCTTGTAATGGACTGGGTATTGGACAAGGTTGTAGATCAAAATGATTGTGGAGCATCCGTCGGCAACAAACCCAAAATCACTGATCTTGTTTTTGCCGATGATGCAGTAATCTTTGCTGAGTCGCTGGAGGTCCTGGTGATGCTCTCGAGGCGCTGCACGAGGAGGCAAAGCCTTTGGGACTTGAGTCTCTGGGTCAAGACCAAGGTCCAGGTGTTTGGGGGACTTACTAGATGAAGCAGTACAGTCTGTTCATGCGTGCGGCGAGGACATTGAGATCTTGGAAAGTTTTACATACCTTGGTAGCGCAGCCATAATGACGGCGGGTCACGTCAAGAAATCTTTCGGCGGATTGGCATAGCCCACGGTGTTATGGACTCGCTCAGCGGGAGTATTTGGCGTTGTCGGTACCTTTGCAGGAGGACAAAGACCGGTCTTCAAGTCGCTTAAAGCCAAGTGATCCCTGTATTACTCTATGGTTGTGAGACATGGACACTAAATAGTGACATGAAAAGACGAATCAATCCTTTGGTAATAAGTGTCTTCGCAGAATCATGGGGGATCGCTGGGGTGATTACGTGTCAAATCAGCGATTGCACCGTGAAATGAATCGAGGCCTATTACCTGCATAGTCCCCTCAGCGCCAACTTCGGCTATATGGGCATGTGGCACGCTACCCTGAAAACCCATCCTTCCCATCGGGTTGTATCTGTAAGCGACAATCCGGCGTGGAGGGGGCCAAGGGGGCACCCACAAAGGGTCGTGGCTGGGGCAAGTTGATGTTTTTTTGTCGAAGCTGCTTGGTATGGGAAAGGAGCCTGCATGGGAACTCGCGCGTGGTGACCCCCGCGAGTGACGTCGTAGGGTGGGGCGAGGCGACCCCGCCCCCCGGCGTATGCCCCCAATGATTGATGAGGTAACTAAGTAGGATTTCCAATGACTTAATTGCATGACAGATGCAGGGACATCACAGCATGTGAGGGGTTAGAGGGGACATCACAGCACATGAGGGTTGAGTGGGACATAACAGCACGTGAGGGGTTAGAGAGGGACATAACAGCACGTGAGGGGTTAGAGTGGGACATCACAACACGTAAGGGGTTAGAGAGGGACATCACAGCACGTGCGGGGTTAGAGTGGGACATAACAGCACGTGAGGAGTTAGAGTGGGCCCTCACAGCACATGAGGGGTTAAAAAGTGGGGGGACATAACGCACGTGGGGAGGGGTAGGGAGAGGGACATAAAAAA
>JACEEZ010016982.1:0-33490 GCA_016584305.1 Chionoecetes opilio
TTATTATTATTATTATATTATTATTATTTATTATATATTATTATTTTTTTTTTTTTTTTTTTTTTGTTTTTTTTTTTTTTCTTTTTTTCTTTTTTTATATGCGGGCGGAGGTATGCGCTCTATTGAGTGCCCCCCCTCTATTCTTCTGTTTGTAGTACAGAGGTACATACAATAGCTTATTATAGTCTAATTGCAAGTCAATAGGATGGAAATTGTGTCCAAACAGTAATGAACTGTTCTCTGTGAGCCGCGTCACTCAGAGCACTGTCCACCGCACTGACAAAGAGCTGTACACTGAAGAGCCGCCTTCTGGCATTTGCAGCGTCCTCTGCAGCCGTTCTTGCAGCCACATCGCAAGAGTTCCCTGCAATCTTCTGATGCTTCTGGTAGGGTCGTCCAGGTTATACTCCATCCACCACCAGGCTTCTTGTTCCAGCCCCATTCACTTGGTGACGGAAGCTCTGGAGCAGGGGTCATCATTTGGGCCCAACAGTGACCAGCCTGGTAGACAGCTCTCTTGGTGTGTTGGATGAGTGCAGCCTGTGTAGGAGGCAGACCATCAATAGCTCTGCCTTTCTTGCTGAACAGCTGTTTCCTTGCCTGGTGCACACCCTCCTCTGTGCTGGTGCGATCGTACAGCAGGACCACAAATCGCTCCAGTGGTTGCATCCACTCGTCAATGGCACGTGGGTCTGGCATGGCACCCAAGGCGCAGAATGCTGGTGTGACGTCTCCATAGGTGGTCCAGGTGTCCCATGCAGTCTTCTTGCCCCTGCCGCCAAAACAGGACACCGTGTCACATCCAGTGAAGGCGTGGAACATCGGCAAAGTCACACATCGGTCAGGACCAAGAGCTTTGGCGATCTCATGAGCAGCGATGAACCTGAAGGTCTTCCCAGCTCCAAAGGCAATCCACAGTTCAGAGATGTTGAGGCGATTGGCTGATGCTATGGCCAGGACTACCACGTCTGTATCAACTGTGCGTAATGACACTTTGCTGTACCCCTGTTGTACGGCATCCTATAGGTGCAGGAGGATACGAGTGTCAGCCTCCTCATGCGTGCATGGCGCTAGAGCTGACACGTCCTGGCGATTGGAGCAAAGAACGCCAGTGCCTTGTGTGGTGGGTGATGAGATGTTTGTTGGTGTCAATGTCTGCCACGTTAGAAGCCAGGAAGGAGAACAGCTCCGTCTTGTTGTCGTTGATGAGGAGAAACTTGCCAGTTTCCAGGAACTGCACTTGATGGCTCGACTCGTCTCCTAACTCCCTTTCCTCTCTTGCTGCGAGTGTCCGCCTTCAAGCTGTCTGCCATGTACAGATCCCAGACAATGTCTAGTCTGTCTACATGCTGAAGCTGGGATGTGACATACGGCACGAAGACATCAGTGGCATAACCTTGGAATGTCTTTGCACTCCCTGGTCGCAGCACCATCCAGGATGTTGACCTGTACTCTGGGGGTGGAGAGATCCGGCGGATACAACATTCGAGAAGAAATGCTATATTTGACGTATCTGTTAATTTTTTTATTTTACGTCATTTGAGTTTCTCGGCAAAGTTTTTCTGCTAAGTTTGCGCATTTGCGGACTATCTAAATATAAATATCGATATAATATACAATATATATATACAATAAATATCGAGAGTGCAAACTCCAAAAGCGCAAATTTTCGGCGTTTTGCGCTTTGCGCAAAGCGCAAATATTTTATATGGAGCGCAAATTGCGCTTTTGCGCATTTGCGCTTTCGTTTGCGCTCCGCCCAGCTCTGCTATTGTCTAGTGTCTACTCTCTACATGTCGAACAGAGACATGTAATCCGCCTTTGTGTTCGGCTTCTTCAGGATACGGCGCGAGGCCTGGGTGCTTCGGACCCAACCCTCCCTCTTCTCCTGCCTTACTACCATACGGCAGGATTCAGACACCTTTTTCACGAGTTCAGTAGCTTCAGTTGTGTGCCACTCTTCGTTGGAATTGGACGGATGGTTCATTAAAATTTGTGTGTATTCAACATGTATTTACAAATGTATTTAAATACAATTGATGTATTTAGTATTTAGTATTTAAATACTTTCGTAAAATTATTTAGTATTTGGTATTTAGATACATTTCTCCCATGTATTTAATATTTTGCATTTAAATACATTCAATGTATTTAGTGCCCAGCTGTGTGTATATATATATATATATATATATATATATATATATATATATATATATATATATATACCGTATGTTACGGCTTATAAGGCGCTGCATCTTGGAAGACGCACCCTGATTTTGGAAAGAGATTTCTAAAAAAAAAAATATTATAACAAACAAAAAATCTAAAGGATATAAAAACATCTCTTGTCTAAAGATATAAGTAAATAGTTTTGATGAATTTGCCATGGGTGATAATTTCCAGGACTGATAAAAGCTTGTGATACGTCATAGTGACAGCCTGGTGGTAAATGCTGCATCAACACTAGCAGACGATAGGTGGCGCTGTTGGTGCCAATCCGCCGAGGTGGTAGTTGCCGCGGAACGGCTCCCGCCACTCTATGCGGCAGTCTCATTCCAACATTTGTCTTGGAAGACGCATGAGTATTTTTCAGGGTATTTTTATGGAAAACAAAGTGCGTCTTAGAAGCCGTAAAATACGGTACATATCAGAGGTGGGCACTTCCGCAAACACTTCCACAAACCGCAACTTCCACAAATTGCGGAAGTCCGAATTCATTTGCGGAAGTGTAAATGTTTGGGGATTTGCATTTGCGGAAGCACTTCCGCAAACGCAAATATGTCGCAAACCCTCTATTTTAAACATGATTCCCGCGCGGCTACGCCACCGTCCAGAGAACGCTGCTTGCCCACCAGGGACTCTCCCTCTTTGATCAAATGGATCTTTTGAGGGCCCCACAACAATCCTGTACTCTGGGACTGAGAGAACTGTGATGTGTGGGGGAGGTGTATCCAGCTTTGTCCTGTTAATACGGATGCAAGGGGGCAAGGGTGCGGTCCTTGCCCCATCACTTTTCCCAACACTTGTATGTACTGGGTATTGGGCAAAGTTGTATATCAAAGTGATTGTGGAGCATCCCTCAGCAACAATCATGCAATCATGCCGATCATGCAGTAATCCTTGCTGAGTCGCTGAAGGTCCTGGTGAGGCTCTCGAGGCGCTGCTCGAGGAGGCTAAGCCTTTGGGACTGAGGCCCTCCTGGCTCAAGACCAAGGTCCGGTATTTGGAGACTTACTAATGAAACAGTACAGTCTGTTCATGCGTGTGGCGAGGACATTGAGATTTTGGGAAAGTTTTTCATCCCTTGGTAGCAGTCCATAATGTGGGGGGTCACGTCAAGAAGTCTTACGGCGGATTGGCATAGCCCACGGTGTTAGGGACTTGCTCACCACGATTTTGGCTTCGTCGGTACCTGTTCAGGGGGAAACCAAGACCGGATCTTTAAGCCCGCTTGTAATCTCTGTCTTACTCTATGGTTGTGAGACATGGACACTAATAGCGATTTGAAGGGGGCGAATCGATCCCTTTGGTAAAAAGTGTCTACGCAGAATCAGGGGTTATCGCTGGGTGATTACGTGTCAATTAGCGATGCATCGTGAAACTGAATTGAGGCCTATTACGGGGCATAGTCCGTCAGCCCCAAACTTCGGCTATATGGGCATGGGGCACGCTACCCTAAAAACGATTCTTCCCATCGGGTTGTATCTGTAGAGAAAATCCGGCGGGGGAGGAGGCCAAAAGGGGGGCCCACAAGGCTCGTGGCTTGGGCAGTTGATGTTTCCTGTGGAGAGGTTGCTTGGTATGGGAAGGAGCCTGCATGGGGACTCCGCGCGTGATGACCTCCGGGGAGTGTCGTTGTAGGGTGGGCGAGGTAACGCGCCCCCGGCGATGCCCCCAATGATTGATTGACAGCACTCCACCTTCCTCTTAAAGCTGCCTGTGGTCCCCCTTCTTAAGCCTGAGAAGGTAGATGGCGTGAAATCAAGACTGTTTTTTCGAGGTCACGGAGCAGGCTGTCTTGGATACCTCAGAAGGTAGCAGCCCAGAAAAAGACGAAGAGGATATATTTCAAGGTGAGACTTACAAATTTTTGATTGCTATGTACTGAATCTTCAGTTCAGTTGTGACAGTTCTTTACTCCAAGTCAATATATTACAATCCTTAGCGTCATGCTAAATAATTATTATAATATATGTGATTTAAGTGCAATATATGTAAAAAAAAAAGTACATTTTTTTTTCTAAGTATATATAAAAAAAAAAATTCTGACTCCAATTACTTCAAACTTCTACTATAATATATATATATATATATCCCAAATATAAAATATTTTATATATATATATATATATATATATAATATATATATATATTATATAGTATATAATATATATATAATAATTCATATATATATATATTTAATAAATATACTATATATATATATTAATATATATATATATATATATAATATATCTATATATATATATATTTCTTATTATTACATATATACTGTATATAGATTACATATATATTTATTATTGCCATGTTTTGATGAGCCCAGGACCCACAACTACAGAGGGCACCAACTCTACACCCTCTCCAACAAGATGGGGAAAGAGCTTGAGAGTTTGGTGTTAAGAGAAGCAGAAGAACAAGCTGCTGGAGCAGGCCATGTTTCCCGCCCTTTCCCATGCCGCCTGGGTAGATGTGTGCGTTAAGTACAACACGGCTAAACCCAGCTCTGCAGCCGTGGACGACTGTTCTCCCGGGGGTCGGACATCATAAAGGCCAAGAGAGCGAGTATATGCCCTCCGATAATTTAGAGAGATTGGTCTTCATGAAGGGGAACATGGACCTGCCCAAGAGGGAACAATCACAAGGACTCTAAATTTAGGAGTCATAGGTTAGGATTAGATTCTTATCAATAAAATATAATTTTTAAGTGTAGGTACTATACTTATCATTACCCCTTAGTGTACGATAAATACGGTTTTCCTCCCTGAAAAGCTTAGCTTCAAAAAGGCATGCTGCAGCTGTACACATAATTTATAAAAACTTTGTCTATCATAAACAATTTGTAAGCTATGAATAAATGTTTAAAAATGTTTCAAATGACACTTAAGTTAAATATTGAGTGAGTGGTCACAATGAGGGGAAGGTAAAGTGAGAGTTATAACTAGTGTGGGGCGCTGCGTGTTAATTATAAAAAAAATACAAATATATAATATATATATATATATATATAATATATATATATATATATATATATATATATATATATATATTTATATATATATATACAATAATATATGTATATATATAATATATAATATATATATATATATATATATATATATATATATATATATATATATATTATATTGTCACGGTCGGTGACACGAGGGGCTATATTCAAGAACTTTTCTCCACCCGTTGCATCGCGAATCGGTATACAAGAATCAACATACGACGCAACGCGTCGAGCTCAGGGGTGGAGGTTTGAGTCGCTGATTCGCGACAACTTGCACATCCCACCTTCATCCCGCTCTCCACTTATTCCATCGTATTTTTCCCCAAACCATTACAGGTGAGTTTTCAACACAACCGGGGGTTTGACATTCATACACTGTGAATGCACAGTGTCATCATTAATAAATCTGGTCCGGAGGCTTATATAGGTGTGTTAACTTGTGAGGAAGCCGGCGGCGGCGGGAGGATGGAGGTCGGCCATTGTGTGGGCAGTGGTGGCGGGCCGTTCAAATGTACTCGCACGAAATCACTCAGGCAATTTTTTCTGCACCAACGCCTCAGACAAGTGGCGAACACTAACTTAGCTATTATTTAAAGTCAGAAATGATAAAATTTCACTAGTAAAATGTATTAGATATGTATAAAACAGTTCAAAATACTGATGCCGCTTTGGACTCGCTTTTGTTTGGTACGCCTGTCAAATATCCCCCAGTCGGGGCAGTTCTTGTAGATGTCACCAGTGGAGGGACGACGGGGGAAAATCTCCACCGCCGAGATTTGACGAGCATTCTTGAATATACCCGAGGTCGCCACCCCAGGCCCATGCCCCAGGGACACGTGGGTCTAATTAAGTTAATTCAGGATATTTAAACAAAATCAACATAGAAATCCTTATATAAATTTAAAACGCTTAACTCCAATTCCTTGGTACAACAGATAAACACTTGAATGCACGGTCACAGAAGATTCGCAGTCAGATACCACGCGCAACGCCGCCAAAATTCCCCCATCACTCACTTTCCGTCTCTTTTAACTTCCAGCCTCCACACACAAAAACACCTTAAAGAGCACTTCTACTGAGGTCTATACCCTCACAAAAAAAGTACTCCACTGATCTCTATACACAACACAACGCTTCTACTGAACGTTAATCATAATCACAAAAAGAGCGCTTCTACTGAGCCTCAACCCTACTTCCCTCCCACTCTCACTTTCCGTAAATACAGCCAACTCGACATCGGTGAACCAATAATGCAGAAACAAGCTTTACAAAAATACTTACAAGACCCTGGTATCAAGGATGGAAGGAGGACTCATACAGCCTCCCCGTGGTGTGCCCACTGATCTATAAACATGGATCGCGGATCTGGGCTAGCTGTGGCCGAGATACTGAAATCACCAGCCGCCATCTTGAAATACCAAAAAAAATACATGGGCCGGGCCCGGCAGTGGTGGGTGCTGGGTGCTGGCATGTGATAGCCTATATACCACCTACTACTACTACTACTATTACCACCTACTACTACTATTACCACCTACAACTACTATTAACACCTACTACTACTACTACTAAACTTCCAACCTAGTGCATCGTCGAACCTTCCAAATCATTTATTTACGGTGATACACGACAACAGGTGTGTTTTCGAGCCGTACAGGTGTGTAGTGACAGGTGTCTTGCGAGGCCGTACAGGTGTGTTGCGAGGCCGTACAGGTGTGTAGTTGACAGGTGCCTTGCGAGGCCGTACAGGTGTATAGTGACAGTGTTGCGAGGCCGTACAGGTTGTAGTGACCGTGTGTTGCGAGGCCGTACAGGTGTAGTGACAGGGGTTTGCGAGGCCGTACAGGTGTGTATGACAGGTGTGTTGCGAGGCCGTACAGGGGTGTAGTGACAGGTGTGTTGCGAGGCCGTACAAGTTGTAGTGACAGGTGGGGTATGTGGTAAAGCGAGAGGCTAAGAGTGCAGTGTACAGATAATGAGCGAACCACCGAGTGTGGTGTGTGTCTGACCTAATGAGCGAACGCGCAGTTCTCGTCCACTAAACGCGCTAGCCCCGTACCCGCCGCCGCCACGGGGACGGCGCGAGCCAGTGGTCCATAGAAGCAACTCTCGGGGATTACAGGAAGTTTAAATTAATCAAAAACCTTTGGCCCAATCAAAAACCTTTCTTAATTAGGTATATTGAATTTAAAGTAAATTAGTTTCGTACACTGATTTTGAGTATTTTCGTACATACCTGGTGTCGTTTCGTAAATCTAGTAGTCAAGTTTTAACTCTGAGCTGAGTGTACGAAACGACTATGGTTTCATTAGACTACGAAACAACTTTTGGTAATAATGGACGAGTTTCGCGGTCGTTTTTAAGAGACATCAACTATTTTTTTTTTGGCCTACAATAGGTGCTTGTTGCAATGGAGATAGTTTTATTTTGGCGCAACCCCCCCCCCCAAAAAAATAATAATATTAAAGAAACCTAACCTAACCTTATAGGTTTTTAATGAAACCTAACCTAACCTTAAAGGTTTTAATGAAACCTAACCCAAAACCCTTTTAGGTTTTTTAAAGAAACCTAACCTAACCTTAAAGGTTTTAATGAACCTAACCTAACCTTTAAAAGGGTTTTTAAAGAAAACCTAACCTAACCTAACCTTATAGGTTTTAAAAGAAACCTAACCTAACCTTAAAAGGTTTTAATGAAACCTAACCTAACCTTAAAGGTTTTAATGAAACCTAACCTAACCTTTTAGGGTTGTAATGAAAACCCTTTCCTAACTTTAACCACAAGGTATACTTTTTTTTTCTTTTTTTTTTCTTCGCAAAATAAAGCTATCTCCATTGAACAAGCACCGCTTATTAGGAACGCTATGATCATTTTTATCATAACCCCCACTCAGGTCTGCTTCCGTTCCCCACTAATTGTTAAACAAGTATAAAAAAATATACTTATATCTATATCTACCTATATAAAAAAAGTATACCATATCCCCTATATTTTTTTTTTTTAACTAGTAGGTGGATGACTGGAGTGGGTAGATGATTAAGAGTGGATGGGCTGGGTGGGGAGTGGGTGTGGGTGTGGTGTGTGGTTGTGGGTGTCTGGGTGTGTGTGGGTGTGGGTTGTGGGTGGGTGTGTGGTGGGTGCGTGCGCGTGTGTGTGGTGGGTGCGTTTTTGTTGTGGGTGGTGGGTGCGTGTGGGTGGGTGGGTGGGTGTGTGTGTGGTGGGTGGGTGTGTGTGTGTGGTGGGTGGGTGTGTGTGGTGGGTGGGTGTGTGTGTGGGTGTGTGGTGTTACTCACAGGTGGAAAGATTTGCCACTTCCAGGTCCTGGTCTGTTTGTACAGGACATAGCAGCACAGCTTGGCATGACGAGGCGATAACACAGCCAGACAGCAACGCGAGCCGCAGAAACAAGGCTTTGTTTTGGTTACGACAAGATGGCGGACAGTTGGAACCAGTGCTGAGCCAGGCTTCCGCGATCCATGTTATATAGATCAGTGGGTGTGCCCACGCCGACACAGCGGCTCCTCACACAACACTATACGAGTGGAATGATTGGAGTGGAGGGCGAGGATAGGTCACGAACTCTTTTATATGGGTGACCTATCTAGCTGCGGGTGGCAACCCTCTCGTCACCCATACTTCCTCCAAAGGGACGGAGCTACGCTCTGCTTCAGCCATCTTGACCTCTCAACACATACGCGGGAAATATGAATTTTCGTCACACCTTCCCCCGTCAAAATAGAAAATTCTCGTAGTGAGAATTTTCGTACCAGAAAAAATAACAACATTATACCACAACAACCTTATTTTATTCACTTTAAAGATTCACTCCACATCTCACTAAATATAATCATCATCAACATACACTCACTAAGCAACCAGAGACATTATCTGGGAGATCACTCATCATTCTGCACACCTCCACTTCCACCTTACGTGCCACACCATCTTTCCTCTGTCGTTCACATATTGATACTTCCATATGTGTCTCCCGTACCCAACCCAACCTTGCTCCAGCAGGTACGAGACCTCTACCTTAACCTCAGCGCCGACATCCATCTGTGGCGCCACACACAAGGCCACTCGATCCGCTGGTGGCTGTAGCTCTCTGGGGAAATACTCATTTAACATATACACACATAAGGCCACCGCCTCAAAATACCTCGTTACCATTTCTACCATGGTTAAGAGATAACAAACTGTGGACGCCCTCGAGGGGGTCCCATCAAATCTCCTAACACTCTCAAATGGCTCATCAAAAGGAACAGTGGGGACGAGGAGCGCACCGTTAGCACTTGTGTTAAGTTTTCCCACTAACTTACATCTCAACTCGTGTTCATCTCTCTAGACCCCAACCCAATCATGATCCCCATTACAAACTTCCCTTATCTGGGTCAACTCAGGGTCACGGTGTTGAGCGTCGATCGGGGCTTGCCGGCTATTGATGGCTACCTGAACCTCTGAGGGTTCAATTACATCCTCGAAGAACTCTTCGAGACCAAGACTTTTCTCTACCACATCAGGAACTTCCTCTGCCGAGACCTCTCTGTCTCTCTCATGGCGCGCCCGCGAGGCGTCCATAGCACTGGTCACCTCACACACAGGAAAAAGTTCAGGCTCCTCTCGCTCAAGCTTACTCAAATCACTGGGCGCGACCATGCTAGGTTTTTCAGACAGGGCAGGCGGGCTCATCTTCCCGCCGGCCAAATCGTTCCCCAGCACGAAATCCACACCAGTCACAGGAAGCTGATCAACCAGCCCTACAAAACACGGCCCTTTAAACTAGCCCACAGCTCAACTTCACTTCAGCGAGCGGCACTGACTCAAATCCCCACAGTGACCTTATGGCTACTCTTTTACCCGTTTCCTCCACGGGGACAAGACTTGCAAGCATAAGGGATTGCAACGCCCCTGAATCCCTTAAAAAGGTAAGTTCTGCTTCCCCCCCCCTGGGAGCTCACAGAACCTTGGGACAAAAACGCTTGGTACGTGCCAAGAGTTGGGTCCTTCTCAGCGCCCTCAAGAACAGAGCCTTCCGATAACACAGCGCCCTTCACGACACTCTCAACGCGCGTATCTTCACTGAGGGTGGAAATCAAATTAACTGGCCTAACCGGAACATTAATGCCTTGAGCAACACTCGTCCCCTTCACCATCACTACATCACATGCTGGCTCCTGGCTCGCGGGTGCTACACACACAGGTTTAAAGGCTGCCACATCTTTCGCCTTTTTCCAGCAATTCTGCGCGAGGTGTTCCGTGTAGCCACAATAGTGGCACTCCACGCGTGATCTGAAAGGCACGTAAGGTACGGCCCGGTTATTAACCCTGCCATAAATGGGAGGGACAACTCTCGCAGGTACAACTCTCTCGACATGCGGACGTTCCTCCTTCCTCCCCCTTGTAAAGTGAGAGGGCGTCTCCAACGGGCCTCGATGAAACAAACTAAAATTTTCCGCCATCACCGCGGCATCCTCCACATGTTTAACACCCTTCTCATGAAGATACATCGAGGCCTCCTTCGAGACGCTCTCTCTGAATTTTTCAAGCAAAATTAGTTCACTTAACTGGTCAAAGTCTGACACCTTCTCTGCTCTTAACCACTGATGAAAACTATCTTTCAAAACTCTGGCAAATTCTATATGAGTCTGGTTGGCTGATTTACGGAAAGCACGAAATCTCTGGCGATACACTTCGGGAACATATTCATAGGCCTGGAGAATTGCACTTTTTAACAATTCATATTCATTAGCCTGCCCTTCAGAAAGGGCGGCATACACACTCTGTGCCTTCCCTTTCAATGCACTTTGCAAAAGGATTGGCCAATATTTCTTTGGCCAAGACATGCCATTAGCTACCTTTTTAAATGATCGGAAATATACTTCCAGATCGTCCTCTGAGAACAAGGGGACCATTCGCAGATAGCGAGTAACATCAAACCTTTCTACCGCGTCACAGGCGGCGGCCCCTGATAAGCTCTGCTGCGCCTGGGCGCCCAGACGCCCAGACGCCTCTACTTTAGCCTGTTCAAGCTCAACCTTGGCGATCTCTAATTGAAGCTGCAACTCAATTACACGTGGCTCAGGTGAAGCGGGGCGACTTCCCTCGCCCTCAGGGTACAAGTTGGGCATGATTCCTAGTACTAATTCCGCCTTACGAACACTGACTTCACAATATACTCCTAAGTACTGCCCAATAAGCCTCAGCTCATGCACACTGCGAGCTTCTAGCTCTCGCGCTCCGGGCTTACGTGCATTATTACACTCAGAAACAAAAGTAAAGGGAGAGTAAGATCCGGCAACGCCTTTACACGAGGTATCCTGGCGAGGTCGCCAATTAATATGTCACGGTCGGTGACACGAGGTCGCCACCCCAGGCCATGCCCAAGGGACACGTGGGTCTAATTAAGTTAATTCAGGATATTTAAAACAAGATCAACATATGAAATCCTTATATAATTAACACGCTGAACTCCAATTCCTTGGTACAACAGATAAACACTTGAATGCACGGTCACAGAAGATTCGCAGTCAGATACCACGCGCAACGCCGCCAAAATCTCACTCACTCCCACTTTCCGTCTCTCTTTAACTTCCAGCCTCCACACACAAAAACACCTTAAGAGCACTTCTACTGAGCGTCTATACCATCACAAAAAGTGTACTCCACTGAGTCTCTATACATAACACAACGCTTCTACTGAACGTTAATCATAATCACAAAAAAGAGCGCTTCTACTGAGCCTCAACACCTACTTCCCTCCTACTCTCACTTTCCGTAAATACAGCCAACTCGACATCGGTGAACCAATAATGCAGAAACAAGCTTTACAAAAATACTTACAAGACCCTGGTATCAAGGGTGGAAGGAGGACTCATACAGCCTCCCACGTGGTGTGCCCACGCCGACACAGCGGCTCCTCACACAACATTATACGAGTGGAATGATTGGAGTGGAGGGCGAGGATAGGTCACGAACTCTTTTATATGGGTGACCTATCTAGCTGCGGGTGGCAACCCTCTCGTCACCCATACTTCCTCCAAAGGGGCGGAGCTACGCTCTGCCCCAGCCATCTTGACCTCTCAACACATACGCGGGAAATATGAATTTTCGTCACAATATATATATATATATTATATATATATATATATATATATATATATATATATATATATATATTTGCCGTATATATGCGCCGTGTTTGCCGGCGCATAAGACGCACCTCCGCATAAGATGCACCCTTATTTTACAAGGTGGTTTTGAGAAAAATATATATTGGTGTTTTTGAGGGATTTTTTTTTTTCTCGTAAATTTATCAAAAGTTATTAAAAAAAAAGGATTTGTAGGTGAAAGCAAGTGATTATGAGCATGTACCTATATACAATATTCACAGTACAGTGAATGTGAATGAAAAATTATACTAGTTAAAATGTAAAGGGAATGACAGGGTAACCAAAATCGGTCCTAATATATTGCAGGATGCTTCCACGAATTGATATTCTCATATTTTGCTACCTATGACATATAGCTTAGATTTAATGTTGTAGGTAGGTATGCCTTTGTTGCTTTTCTGCTATGTGTTTAGACTTTGTGGAAAATTTGCAGTATAGTATATATTGGTATTATTTTGGTAGTAGGCTTTCAAAAGTCCTAGGACTCTTACCTACATCATCGTATAGCTTTCTTCATTCTGAGTATTTTGAGCCCCATTTCCCATGGCGCAATAAAATAATAATGGCATTACACGTAGTGGTACCGAAAATTTACCGTTATTTCAACCAGAAAGTTTAGTTAGGTTAAATCAGATTAGGTTAGGCTAGAGATGGGGTTTGGTTTAGTAACAGATGATATAGAAAAAAAACGAAAATTACCAATACTATGACAGTGTGAAGCGTAGCAATGTTTGCGGGACGGACCTGGAGGGGCAGGTTGCCCCCCCCCCCCCCCCCCCACACACACACACACACACACATGTAAACAAACATTGATGTCCGACAAAAACGAGAGCAAGATTAATTCAAAACACATCAAAACTATTCAGGAGGACTAAGTTTCGGCCTCGAAATCGGTGGTTGCCCAATAACAAAAATTTACGAAGATATTTAGGTAACACTGTAAGGTAACCATCTCTACCTTGTTGTTATTGTTGTAATTGTGGAAGGGCACCGTTGTCGGGATCGACGATATTTGCCCTGGTTTACACCTATGAATCTATCACAGTCGCGAGGGTTGATTAGTCTTCTTCAGGAAGGTACAGGTGAAGGCTGGTTCACACTCTGAAATCACGGCAGCGTTCCGTCAGCCGTGCCTTGTATTCACACTATTCGTCACGGTTCCGTCATTTTCGGCAGTTCCTGCTCACTCTCTAAGCAGACATGGTGCCTCAGAGGCTATGGTTGAAGAAATTTGCATTAATAGCACTTCTGTTGGATGAAGAAGAGGAGTTGAACTCTAGAAGACACTGTTTTGGGTACATAAAGCCTTGAAAAAACGACAATTATCAGCACGGCACAGTCTCATTACGTTAAAATATTCTTCCCCAGAAACCGTTACGTGACAGGACGGTGATGTATTGGAGCCGTGACGGCGGCGCACCGTTTAGTGTAACACGTCTATTTGTTTGAATGTAAGAAATTCCAACGGTTGTGATGAGACGGTGCCGTCTGACCATGATGGTATGGTGTGATTCGGCCTTAAGGCGGACGGTGTGGCGCCGTGATGGGTCTTGGTTTTGGTGTACCGTGTGGAAGACTTTTGTCCCGTCTACAGGTATCGTTGCAGCCTTTTTACTAGCACTCTTTCATACAGTTTCCTTATCCGTAGAGGTACAGGGGTGAGGATTGATGGGTCGAGGTGTACAAAGGCCTATGCTGTCTCCTATCCCACTTGTTTTACCCACTGTAGCGGCGCAAACCCCACACACCCCCGCACAAACCCGTCCCTGCTCGGCTTAGACCCCCCCCCTTTCGGGCCCGGATTAGAGGGTGACCTGACGCTGACCTGACTTGCCCTCGCCGACCAATGCAGCACCAGCTGCGGTCGACTGCGGAAGGCGACATCTGATATGGGGGGATGTTTGTCTTTTCCATGGGGCGGGGGGGAGTCTGGCGGAAATGACCCATGGGGGGGTGCGTGGGGGGCTCGCCAATGAATTTCCCCAGTAAGCGGAACCTAGATATACTTTTACAAGGAACACAGCGGGGCGGGATGAGTTTTACATCGACACGGCCACTTGGCAGCAAAAACGCTATCTTGTTGCCCAGCCTTGTTTTTTCTTAAATTACCTTTTCTAGTATTTTGCATACTTTGTAACAATTTTACAAATTTTTCAGGCCTGCTCAAACGATTCATCCAACCCCTTAGAAATAACCCCCCTTTTTTGATTCTCTATCCGCCTCTTTTAAAAAATTTTAAAATATAATTTTTATTTTTTTAAAAAAAAATGGTTAAAAAAATAATATATATAAAAATTTTATATATATATTAAAAAAAATTATATAATATAATATATAATATATAATTATATAATATAAATAATTATTGCCATTTGGATTTAATAAAAATATATAAACTTACTACTAAAATGCTTTACCTCTATTTTGAAATTATCAGAAATATCCCCAATTTTGGTTTGCGGTTTGCGGTTTGGGGGAAGTGTTAAAAAAAGGGGGGGGGGCGGGGGTGGTTGGGTTTGCGGGTTGCGGGGTGGGTTTTTTTTTTCCCCCTTGTTCCTTTTATATTTAAAATATATATAATATATTTAAAATATATTATAATATATTATATATATATTATATATATATATATATATATTATATATTTTATTTTAACCTTTTTTGGGGTTTTTCAGGGTCTGGGTACCTACACCGTGTGGGCCCTCTCCGTATTTAAAATTTTTTCAGTCTTTTTTTTCAAATGGGTTTTTTTTCCGATATCCCCCCCCCATTTAGTCCATTCCCAAAATTCTACATTTCTAGGGGAACTGTACTTCTTTTGTTTTTCAGGGATCTCCCTTTTCCCATTTTTTTTTTTGTCCTATTGTGTATCGCCTTCTTTTTTTCCGATCGTTTTTTCCCCTTCTATCTTTTTTCAGGGTTTTTTTTTTTTTTAAGTTTTTTTTTTTTCTCTTAAAAAAATTTTTTGTTTTTCCCCCCCCCCCTTTTTTTTTTTAAAATTTTATGTTCTTAAACCCCAATCCCAAAAAAAATTTTTATCTTTTTTCCCCAAAAAAAAATTTTTTTTAAAAAGCCCCAAAAAAAAATTTTCCCCCCCAAAGGGGCAATTTTATTTTATCCCAAGGGTTCCCGGAAAAAGGGGGGGGGAAATCTAGCCTTTGAATTATTTTCCCCCTTTTTTTTTTCCCCTCCCCCCCTCCCCAAACCCCCCCCTGCCCCCACCCCCTTCCCCCCCCATCCCCCCCCCCATCTAAACCCCCCCCATTTTCCCCCCAAATTTTTTTTCCCCCCCCCCCAAAACCCCCCCCTTCACCACCACTAACAACGCATCCCCTTCCCCCACCACCAACACCCACCTACTTCCCCCACCACTAAAAAACTTCCCCACCCAACCACCAACATCCACCCCCTTCCCCAACCATCAACATCCACCCACTTCCCCCCACCAACACCCCCCCCCTTCCCCCACCACCATCACCCACCCCATTTCCCAAACCACCACCAACCCCCACCCCTTCCCCCACCACCAACACCCACCCCTTCCTTCCACCATCAACATCCACCCACTTCCCCCCACCATTAACACCCACCCCCCCCCCCACCACTAACAACCATCCCCTCCCCCACCACCAACACCCATCTACTTCCCCCCCCAAACTACCACCCTCCCCATTCCCCAACCACCAACACCCACCCCCGTTTCCCTACCTTCACCGAAATGCACCAACGTCGTCCGACGCCCCAAACATTTTGTACACATTTCTCGCCTATAGTTTGTCTGATACGTGTGCAAACTTCCCCTGGAGAGGCACAACTTTCTTGCTGCTTCCATCAAGGATGCATGTGTATACCACATCGCAAAAAAAATCTATCAGAATCACCCAAAATGCTTCAAGTACTATGTTTATTGCCTAGATTTACGTGTATTTCTATGAGCGCGGAGGGAGGAACTCCTGGCTGACCTTCACCGAGCCATGGTGCCGTCGTCTGCCAGTTGCCAGTAAACGTTTTCGAAGCTCGGGGAATTTACAGATTTTGATTGCGGTTTATTCAAAAACGGCTGACTGGATGCAAAAAAATGACAACATATTGTTGATAACTCGATAATGGCTATAAATTTTAACTACATAAAATCAGGAATGATAAAATGGCCTGGACGATTACTTTAATAGTTTTGCATCATTCGCAAATAAACTAATATAATCTTTTTATTTCATCCGTCATATCATTGACGTAATCAAAAACATTACTAGTGCCAACACTGATCCTTGTGGTACCCCACTAAATACCTTTTCTCCATTCAGATGTTTCATCCTTTACTACTATTCCTCATTTCTCTTCCTCTCAGATAACTTTCTATCCAGGTTTTGATCATCCCTTTGATTCCTCTATATTTTCTAATTTTAAAAAAGTAGCCTCTCATGGGGAACTTTATCAAATAAGAACTAAAAATATGATAAATAAGGAAGCTACAAGAGGCCGTGAGACCTACACGAGGTAGTTCCTGTTATTTAAACCACTACCTACATCCACCTTCCATCCCCATCCATGTGAAACGCGAGAAAATGGGTTTAATCCTGTGACTCGTGATCGTTTGACAAAAAGTTTACACTGGGGTAAGAGAAAAAGTAATACTATTTAGCCAGTTATTAAAATGTAACAATTTTTCTTCACTCCTCAGTCCCAATTCATTTGGATATGGGTTTTCCCGGGCCCATAATTAAATTTTATACTCGGGGTCGCTGGTGACGTAAAGGCAAGAAGGAAAGGGAAGGAAGAAAGAGACATACTCTCTCTCTCTCTCGCCGACCCTTCCCCCAGACTGCTCGTGCGGAGGGAGTCGTTCCCCCTGCAACCCTTTAGAAGGTATGTGCGTGACGGTGTACTTATAAGAATATCTAGTGCATTGATTAGTTCATGATCTTAAAATTCATGACTTGTAATTTATGTTATTTACAGGGTTTGATCCTGGAAGCAGAGCAAAGTGGTAAAACTACCAGGCGGGGGCTTGTGGCACCGTGGTCCATGTTGGGTGGTGAGACCACTGAGTGACAACAGACGTTGGGACCAGCTTGGACTCCTTATATAGAGCTAAGGCTCTATTGTAGCTCCATTATTTATTTATGTAGATGGGTATAGTACCTAGTAACAGAATATGGAACTTCTTGTGTCTGTAAAGCCCGGAGGAGAAGTACTAGTCGTTTTTGGTTATTTATATTATTTGAAGTGAGTTTTCGGTGAAACCATTAGAGCTGTGATGTGATTACTGTTCGTGATGAAATTTTCAAGAAACCCTGTTAACGAGTCGTTTCATTAAATCCCAGTTACCTCTATATTCTCTAAATCTTTTGGTCTTTTTCCCACTTATGTGGGTGGTGGCAGCGTAATCGCCAGGTTTGTGGAACAAATTAACATCTAGCCAAAAGGGGGGGCACTACAAGTTGGTGGCAGCTGGTAGGATCCATTTCATGGGTTCCCCCTACCCACGTGCTAACACAGGCCCTAGATAAAAACAATAGTGATGGCCTGGCACATGCCGCAGCGGGGAAGTGCAAGGGTGCTGCTGAAATACGCATGCCCCAGATCCGCTGTTGACAATGAAGGTGAGTGGGAGTGAAGGTAGTGTGGATGTGGGTGATGTGGTAAGCGTGAATGCAGAGTGGAGTGGATAAGGATGTGTGTGGATGTGGATAAGGATGTGTGTGGATGTCGATAAGGATGTGTGTGGATGTCGGGTGGGTGTGAATGGGTGATGAGGATATTATTTTGTTAGAGGTATGCATGTGGATAATGATGTCGGGTGAATGTGGATATAGCAATGTGTGGTAGAGGGCTTATAATC
Source organism: Chionoecetes opilio (assembly GCA_016584305.1). Lineage (NCBI taxonomy): Eukaryota > Metazoa > Arthropoda > Malacostraca > Decapoda > Majidae > Chionoecetes > Chionoecetes opilio. Next base: position 18,265 of record JACEEZ010016982.1, read on the forward strand.
CACCTAACACATGTAAAAGATACGGTAAGATTAGATTACCGTACCTTACGGTAAGGTTAAGGTTAGGTTAGGATAACAAGTAGTAAAAACGTAAAAAAACACTAATGTAGGGCAGGATGATGGCTGTTGGAGCCAGCAGAAATGGTAAAAATGGAGGAGGAACTTGAACAGACAGAGAAGGCCAGTGAGGAGATACGTGAATGTTAATGATAGGTATTAGGTAGTAAGAAGTGTTAATCTCTAGTGAGAAAGAGGGTATGTTGATGAAAGTCCCTTAGACAGACTTGTAAAAGTTAGAAATCTTACTTTAGAGGGTGTACATAGATTACACTATACACTAGACCCGCAAAGGATATCGTCAGACCCGAGGATGTACTTGGCTCTGAGCTTTGCTCGTTGGGTGATTGACGCAGGAGTGTATGCCTCAATTAGGAGGGGAGCCTTATCCCAAGTTACGGAAGGGTATGGAGAAAATCCAGTCGTGATTTCTCCCTACGTGCCTATGCCTAGGTTTAGTGGGGTAAAGGAACAACCATTACAGACTAGAGGGATGAGTCCAGTTGCGACTCTATATGGCTTCGGCCTAAGTAAGTAGGAGATGAAGTGAGAAGAAAAATTAGGCTCGTGTCTACCTCACCCTCACTACGCAAAACAGCCCTCCGTAAAACCGATCCTTACACGGTATTTTGGACACTAGCACGCAACAGTTAGTCGCCAGGGCAAGTGTGAACATCTGCAGATTCTCTTTTAAACGGGAAACTGAGGCAAGAATTCAAGAGGAGTGAGCTATTCGACATAAAAGGTAGGCGAGACCAGCTGAAACAAAATTGGCGACCTCCACCCCTGATGTAAACAATGATACCCAAGGTAGCGATGATATCTTCCCATGCTCTATATGTCAGGCACATTGTGAAAATGGTATCAAATGTAATAGCTGCAACATGTGGAGTCACTACCGGTGCTCAGAAATGCCAACATACTGCATTATTGCACTCGCCAGCTCAAACAGGAGGTTCACCTGCCAACCATGTGCTAGGCTAAGCTACCCGGACTATGACACTAAGGCAGCAGAGATTGAGGACTGTAAACAAAATGATATGTTACGTAAGTCAATGACAGGCTCTCAAGACCCCGAAACAACTGTTGCAATCTCGGGTGTCCCAGGTAGGACACCAGAGAGAGAATCTGAAGTTGACCTGGACAGAATCTTATTACAGGAGCCCAGGAATACACCTAACCTGCTAGCCCAGCAAGCCAGGTGGAGGATATACCAGACTTAACCTTACCACCAGGACAAGCTGAGACAGGGCTGGACTCACAGTCACCTAAGGACAACACTCACCAACAAACAGGGCATAGAAAGGTAAAAATATGCAGTTTTTCCCTTTAAAAAATATGTGCAAACATGGACTACAAGGAGAAAAGTGTAAATACCCCCACCCAAACCTTGTGCTACATTCATGAAGCATGGACTGGATGAAAACTTGGCTGTACTCTGGGTGGAAATGCAGGGGACTATCATCCTCTTGTATGTAGGTCATCACTACATACAAGAGAATGCAAACGTAGGGAATGCAAATACCCACACATAAAAGGAAACTAAAAGACCAAACAACCAGTACCCCAGATCAACCCAGCAAAGAAATCAGAGGGAAGACAGAGGGCAACGATCACCACATACACATAGAAACGCTCCACCCCTGAACACCACAGGCAAGATACCCAAAGGCCAAATGGACCCCCTCCTCAGGTATGGAACAATGCAAGTGGCCCCACCACACATGTAAATAGAAATAACCCCACCATTGGCGTAAAAACAAAATGTGGACCAGGGTAATTTTTTAGAGCACATGGTGGAGAAACTACTGGACATGGAGAAACACTCTCAGTCCACAATCAACCGTCTAGTAGAACGAATAGACAGACTGGAAACAAGGCAGAGAGGGGGCTGCAGTCTCCAACACTAACCAGTTTCTATACTGGAAATATCAGGGGCCTTTATCCAATCTGCAATCAGACAAAGGTCCCAATGATTAAAGAGTTAGCAGAGACAGAAAACTTTCTCTTTATGGCCTTCACAGAAACTCACCTCACAAAAGATCACCTGGATGCAGAAGTGCAAATAGAAAACTACACACTCATCAGACAGGATAGAGAAGGAAGAAGCCATGGAGGAGTGGCAGTGTACGTAAAACAAGAGGTAGCAGCCAGTGTAGAGGTACTTGTATCTTTCTCGAATGGTACAACAGAAATGCTGGCAATATTTATCAAAGACCTTAACCTGGTAACAACAATCATATACAGGCCACCTAATACTAGTGTTAACGCTTTTCAAGAAATCACAACCAAACTCCGCAACCTTCTAGAAGATCCTCCAAATGAATCCACAGTATTTTTAATACTGGGGGACTTTAACTTGCCTCACATTAGCTGGCCCTCCATGAATATCGCAGGTGGTACACCAGAAGAAAAGGGCCAACCCGGTAAAATTAACCTCACTTATGGAGGAGTTTTTTTTACACCAACTAATAATGGAGCCCACAAGAGGGAACAATATATTGGACCTCATCATCAGCAACAGCTACGACTACCTCCACTCCTATGACATTGCGAAGACTGTGATGTCAGACCATAACCTCATCCATGCAAGGGCCAACATCAGACTCTTTCCATGCATTAAATTTTTATGGAAGAAACATTGACTGGGATAAAGTCCGAAAAGAACTAGATGCCATAAAATGGGAAAACATCTTTAGTGGAATGGAAGCCCACGAGATGTACGAAGTACTCTCCAGCAAATGCCTGCAAATTTGTAAGGAACACATTCCCCTCAGGCGGTGGTCAGGAAGAAAACACCAAATACCCAGGGACAGACGAATACTGATGAAAAAGAGGGCCAATTTACAAAGAAAATTAAAGAAAGTAACCTATGCTGTGGCAGAAAACGCAACACAACGTCAGCTACACTTACTGGAAGATGCACTTGCTCAATCACACGTACGGCAGAGAGAACAAGAAGAACAATGTGCCGTGGAAAATATAAAAATCAACTCCAAATTTTTCTACTCTTACGCCAAGAAAGATTGACCAGCCAACAACATCGGTTGGCCCTCTACTGAAAGAACGGGGAACTTGAAGATGGCCCACAGGAAATGGCAGAAATGCTACAAACTGAGTATCAGAGAGTGTTTAGTAAACCTGATACTCAGAAACGGGTAACAGATCCATGTACTTTCTTTAGCGAAAGGAAATGTGCTGACATTCTGCTCACGACATTTATGATAACCAGGGAAGACATAATCCAAGCCATAAGCAACATCGACCCGCAAGCAGCAGCAGGACCAGATGGTTTTCCATACTGTGTTTCTGAAAAATTGTAGGGAACAACTGGCCACAAACCCCCGAAGATACTGTGGACTACATCCCTCCTCACTGGCTCCGTCCCCCATGAACTCAAGCTGGGGACAATAACACCCATACATAAAGGGGGAAGCAAAGGACAGGCAAGCAGATACAGACCAGTGGTCCTCACATCACACGTCATCAAGATCTTTGAAAGGATACTGAGGGCCAAGATGGTAAACCACCCGGAAGAGAGAGGGGCCTTCAATGATGGACAACATGGCTTCAGAAGAGGCAGGTCTTGCTTATCAGAGCTTCTACAACACTATGAAGCTATATTAGAAGCAACTCAGGATGGAGATAATGCTGATGTAATCTACCTAGACTTTGCCAAGGCTTTTGACAAGGTAGATCATGGCATTCTCCTCCACAAACTCAAGAACCTTGGCATAACTGGCAGAGTAGGGAGATGGATCCACAGTTTTCTCACCAACAGGCCACCAAGTTGTCACCATAAATGGTAAACAGTCATCACAGTGTCAAGTCATAAGTGGTGTTCCCCAAGGGTCTGTGCTTGGCCCTTATTATTTCTGATCATGATATCAGACATTGACACAGATCTCAGATATTCCACTGCTACTTCATTTGCTGACGACACCCGTATACGGCATAAAATAAAAACATCCCCAGACACCGATCTACTGCAGTGGGACCTCAATACAATAATAGAGTGGGCCGAAAAGAACAATATGGAATTTAACGGAGAAAAATTTGAAGTTCTGAGATATGGCAGAAATACCTTTATAAAGACCACCACTCAATATATGTATCAACACCAAACCATACAAACAAAAGACTTCACAAAAGACCTGGGAGTGTATATGAGCAGCGATGGAACTTTCTCCCTACACTATACCACCATCACCCAGACAGCGCGACAGCTAGCAGGATGGGTCCTGAGAACATTCCGTACAAGGGAGGAATCTTGCATGCTGACGCTATGGAAGTCCTTAGTAAGACCAAGGCTAGAGTACTGCTGCCAACTATGGTCCACCCTACAAAAAAAGGACATCACCCTGCTGGAAGCACCACAAAGGACCTATACCAACAAGATATAGGGTCTTCAGCACCTCAACTACTGGGAGAGGCTGCACAGACTGGGCCTCTACTCTCTGCAGCGCAGACGAGAGAAGTACATCATAATCTATGTCTGGAAAATCCTGGAGGGTCTGGCTCCAAAAGTAGGCATGGAGGAAAACAAAAACCCTAGAAGAGGCAGGCTGTGCTATGTACAGAGTACATGCGCCTCCTCTAAAGGACTACAAACACTCATACACCACAGCTTCTCCCACAATGGTGTACGGCTCTTCAATTGTGCCCCAAGACACATTCGGAACCTAACGGGCGTCACCACGGACACCTTCAAACATCACCTTGACAAGTGGCTGGCTGACATCCCAGACCAACCACCCACGCCAGGCTACAGTAGCTCCCATGACAACACTTTACCTTCAGTGGTCCTGGAGGCAAGGAACAGGGAGCTACATACTACACCTGGAATGAGTGGAGGACCACCTCAACTCCGCCGATAACGGGCAAGATTCTTCAAATAAACTGGCTAAATCTACTCTTGGTGAGGGAGGTGAAGAAATTAAGAATGCAATACCATTTAATTATTGTTTTGTAAAGTTCATTAGAGAATTGTAATGTCCAACTTATATAAAAAAATTTTTGGGTGGATAGAAAACCCATATGTGAATTTAAAAGGAGAGGAGTCATGATATGTTACTATTTTCTTGATGTACTAAGCTAGATATCTGGTAGGATGTGTGATGCTTACTATGTAAGCATCACACACAATGTGATGCTTACTAATGGGTGACATGAACGCTAGATTCGGAAGGCAGTGCGAGAGTTAGCGACCTTTTGTGAGATGCCAGGTTATTAACATATCATACCCTGATATTGAAGATTGTGTCAATGTGGCTAATGACAATGCAGAGTTCTTATCAACCATATGTATGGACAATAATCTCATAGTTGTGAATAACCTAAAGACATGTGATAAGCATTTTATTGGAAAGAAAACTTTCAGGAAGCGTGACGCATGGGTGTCCGAACTCGACACATGTGTTGCGTCTTCATGCATGCTTCAGTATCTCAGTGATTTTCTGTTATGCAGCGCGCTGATCTCCCTTCAGATCATGCTCCAATCACCGTATTTGTTTTCGCGCACAAAGGTAGACTTGGATAGTTAGCTAGTCAGAGCAGCATCATTGGGGGATCACACCGTAGCGTACTCCCCCAGTAGGGTACTCCGTAGTGTAGTGGTTAGCACGCTCGGCTCACAACCGAGAAGTCCCGGGCTCGATCCTCGGCGGAGCGAAGATAGATGGGTGGTCTTTCTTAAAACCCGAGCCCCTGTCCACCCAGCAGTGAATGGGTACCGGGTGTTAGCCGGGGGTTTGTGACCCCCCTCCCGGGGTGGTGGCTTCGGCCACCACTAAGCTGCAGCGGTAGATCACTATGGCTCTGAGGAAATTATCCTCTAACAAACAAACAACAAACAAACAAGCAGCGCTGTATGGCATTACAACAAGGAGTGCCTTGATTAGAAAGCCAATCAGATTTGTTAATATAGTAGGCAGATGTTTGCTTCAAACATTGCATAGGTGAATATTCCCGATATAGAAGAGGATATTAATGTCTTCACCAAGATGATATCTGATGCTTTATATGAGTGTGCAGGGAGGAACGAGTGCAGAGTGAGAACAAACCAAGCTGATGTTAACTTGGGGAGATGGGAGAGGATTTGAAGGACAAGGATGATGCAGGTGTGGAAGGCCACCAGTTGGAGAGATGATTATGCATCTCCATGCATGATACAGGAGAGGAGTCACTTTTGTCATTTTTGTCACTTTTCATTCAGAGCACATTGTCGCTTTGCGGCTGCTTACCGATATGGCAAGCCGTAAGAAGTTGAAGCTTTTCGTAACTTTTATTGATTTTAGTAAAACATACGATCTGGTCCAGCGGAACAAAATATTTGTTATCCTGAAGCGTTTAGGATGTGGTATGGTTATGTTGTCAGCCGTGATGGCCAAGTGATGCAGATTTTAGAGCTCCTTTTGAAAGTATGTTAAACCCACCTGGCCTTGTCACTCGACCCCAGGAGGTGAGTACTGATGTGTATATACCTGTATTGGATGACCCCATCGCACCCAATGAAGTCGAATATCAGATTAAAAAAATGAAGGTAGATAAAGCCTGCGGGACAGATGGGCTAGCTTCTCCTGGCGTGTTGACATTGTACCCGTGCAATGGATTTTAACCCTTACTACACTATACTTTTTATGTCTGGGTCATATCCTGTATCGTGGATTAGGGCTAAGGTTTTTACTATTTTTAAGAGAGGGAACAGATCGGAGGCAAACAACTACAGAGGTATTAGCGTAATTAATTGTCTAGCCAAGCTATTTGATATGATTCTTTGCTTCAGAATGAATCAGTGGTACCGCCCTTTCCGTGAGCAGGCCGGTGCTCAGAGCGAACGTGGCTGTATAGAGCACATTGTCACTTTGCGGCTGCTACCGATATGGCAAGCCGTAAGAAGTTGAAGCTTTTCGTAACTTTATTGATTTTAGTAAAAGCATACGATCTGGTCCCGCGGAACAAAATATTTGTTATCCTGAAGCGTTTAGGATGTGTATGGTTATGTTGTCAGCCGTGATGGCCATGACAAGGTCACAGAGTCCGTGATAGGCGCAGTGATCATGACGACCACACTTGGGGTCAGGTAGGGCTCACCCACGTCCTGCCTTTTATTCATAGTATTTGTAAATGAACTTATTAGAATGATAAAAGAGCAGTGTACAGCAGAAGGTTTTATCCAATGGCTTCACATATTGGTCATGATGGACGATACAGTTTTGTTATCTACCAGTCGCGACAACATGATACAAAAGGTGAGAATCTTACTGTCTTTCTGTACAGAGTATGGAATGGTTATTAATCAGTCTAAATCCAATTTTTTTGTGATTGATGGTACGGTCGGTGACTGCCTGCCTCTGCAGGTGAATGAACTTGTTATTGAGCCTTGCTCCACGTACATGTACCTGGGATCCCCCTTCACCAGCGACGGCTCGGTGTCAACCGCAGTGAAAGTGCATGCTAAGAATAAGTTGTGCCATGTTTTAAAAGTTGTGTCATTTGTTAATAAAAACAACGATGTGTCATTCATAGTGAAACGACGAGTTTTCGACGCAGCAATAATGTCTTCACTTTTGTATGGCTGCGAGTCATGGGTGGAAGCTGATCTTAAACCCGTTATCAAATTATACAATTGGGCCCTAAAACAGCTTTTGGGAGTAAGAAAATCAACCCCAAACAATGTCTGCTACGCTGAGATAGGATATACAACAATACCTGATATGATTCAACTGAAACAACACAAATTCTTTTCTAAAATGAGATCCGAAAGATCTGATCTCACGGATGATCCTCTATATATAATGTTCGCCATCTCAACAGTTTTGCGTGCCAGGGCAGACATTCTGAGAGAGTTAAGGGCCACGGTTGTTCGCTCAACAACATCCCTCTATTTCTACACCCCGGGGCTAGTGGGTATTCCGGTACGAGACGGCAGTGGCGGCACATGGCTGCTATGGCCCACCAATAGCTGATTGGCTGAGCGACTACAATGATGTCACAGCCTCGCCAGCGAATCACATAGTAGGTGGGGTGGGGTCACACCGAACGGGGGGGTCACCGTACGAAGGCTACAACGCGAAAATTAATTCAAATTTCGCGCCCACCATGCCACCACGGATGCAGCGCCACCCTCAGTGAACTACATGCGAGCAACGGGTAGCTGTCAGCGTCACCTCCGTGTTTACCAGGTAAGAAATTTTATTTTTCGTATGTTCCTTGTTACTTTTCGCCGTTCTTATATAGTGTCTCATGTCGGCTGTGATGGCGTGATTCTTTTGAGGTAAGTTGCAATACGAGGTATAACCGTATTGACATGTTATTGAGTGAAAAAGTAGTGCATGCTTTCGAACAGGCCGCGGTGGCATTATTTACAAAAAAATTGGTGGCGCGGGGATCAACGTATGGTGAAGTGCGGGGGATCAACGTACAGTGAAATTTTGAAAAAGCTATATCTTTGAAATACCTAACACAAACATAACAAAACAGTGTTTGACTATGTATATTCGCATGATATTAAATGGTGGTGGTGAACTAGTGCATTTAAATTAAATGGAACAGTGTTTTTTGTGGCATAAAGTTGAAGGTGATTGGTATTAAATTATGATGCTATATCAGTGTTATTATGCTATAAGCACATGAAACTAACTATTATATAAGTGATTTATGTTATTAGAATGATTCTAGAATTAATTTTTTATGGTTAAAAAAAACATTTAACACTGCATATTTTGGGGGCATGACGTTCGGTGATCCCCCGCATCACTACGATTTTGGAAAATCTATATATTTTTAAATACTTAGAAAACATAAGAAAAAGTGACTGACTATGCATATTAGCATGATATTAAATGGTGGTGGTGAACTAGTGCATTTAAAATTAAATGGAAACAGTGTTTTTTTTGTTGGTGTAAAGTTGAAGGTGATTGGTATTAAATTATGATGCTATATCAGTGTTATTATGCTATAAGCACATGAACTAACTATTATATAAGTGATTTATGTTATTAGAATGATTCTAGAATTAATTTTTTATGGTTAAAAAAAACATTTAACACTGCATATTTTGGGGGCATGACGTTCGGTGATCCCCCACATATATTGCCAGACTCATAGTCCCAAAATAATATGGGGCCATGCAAGAATCGCCTCTACACTGTAAAAAATACTAAGCTAAGCTAACCTAAACTAACCTAACCTAACTATGCATGATGTCTAATGTCATTAACTCTTTTCAGATCTAACCTAACCTACCGCCATCACCGTCATCATGCCTCGCAAATATGTCAGGAAGAGCGACAAGCAGATGGACCGCACTGACCTGGAGGCTGCCTTTAAGCACCGCGTGGCCACTACTGCAGCCTGAAAGAAGCCGCTGACAGATTCAACATCAAGAAAACAACTCTTGCTGTAAGTTGCTCCATTTAGTTCCATATCTCCCCAAGGTCTTTTTGTATGACCTCATCCCACGTCTTCTTTGGTCTCCCTGGGATGAGGTCATGCAAAAAGACCTCAGGGATAGCTTAAGGGTCTCTAGATTTATAGATTTTAAAATTTATTCATTTTTTTGTTAGCTTTTATTGCCAGCAAGGGCCTTCTAAGTCCTAATTAATTTCTTTTGTTAAAGGATGCCTTCAAGCGCTCTATTTATTAATTTTTTTGTCAACTTTGTTGCCAGCAAGGGCCTTTTAAGTCCGAATTCATTCTTTGTTACAGGACGCCTTCTATCTATCGAAGAAGCTGTCGGATGGAGTTACCTATATGGCTGTTGCTTCCGTAGCAATAGGGTTTTCAGCCCTCAACAAGAAATATACATTGCTGATTATACCATCCACGCAGCCAAGATGTTCTACGGCCTGCCCATGAACGATGTGCGTAGGATGGTGTACCAGTATGCCATAGCTTGTGGGAGCAAGAGCATCCCTGCTGCCTGGGAGAAAGAGAAAATGGGCGACAAGGGACTGGTACTATGCCTTCATGAACCGTCATCCAAACCTTGTATTGAAGGCTCCGGAAGGCATGTCCATTGCCAGGATTGTTGCCTTCAACAAAGTCAAAGTGGAAACCTTCTTTAAGGCTTACACATTAGCTTTGGAGAAGTACACATTCACGCCGGACCGGATATACAATTTGGATGAGAGTTCATTGTCGACTGTTATGAAGCCAGTCAAGGTTTGTTGTGCGAGAGGCCAGCCAGTAGCCACGCAGGTAACTCGTGAACGCCGGTGACAGCATGACGTTTGTGGGCATTATAAATGCTGTGGGGCAGTCCATCCCTCCAGTGTTTATAATTCCCAGATGCCGATGGAATCCCGCTTTCATGAGGAACACGATCTTTGGTTCCAAAGGGATATTGCATCCTAGTGGCTGGATGAATGGTGAATGCTTCGTGCAGACACTTCAGCATCTTCATGAGAAGTCTTGTTCTTCTGTAGAGAACAAGATTCTTCTGATCATGGACAATGCTGAATGTCACATGAACATTCAGCCTGTTGAGTTTGCGATAATGCATGGTATCGTGATTGTTACCTTGCCTCCGCATACAACAGACAAAAATCCAGCCATTGGATGTGAGTGTCTTTGGTCCCTTTAAGACATTCCTGCGTTTCCCTACTGAACGACCACGCGCTCATGCACCCTAACGAGCACATAACAGTCCACAAGTTGCCAGAGTTTGCTTCTGAGGCATGGACCAAAGCCACTACCCCCTCCAACATTCTCAGTGGTTTCCGGGCGACTGGTATATGGCCACTCAATCGCAACATCTTCCCAGATGATGTGTTTGTAGGAGCGCATGTAACCGAGCGACCGGCACCACCAGAATTTGTAGTGGAAGTTACTCCAACTTCTTCTGATGGAGGAAGTTCAGATGGAGAGGAGCGACTGGCTGAAGGCCATACCTCAGAAGCTATACCCCTTCCCGCTGTGTCTCCCAGGCTAGATGATGTGCCTGCCACCCGGGCCCCAGCACGACAGAGCCTGCCACCCCGAGCACCAGCACGACAGAGCCTGCCACCCCGGGCCCCAGCACGACAGAGCCTGCCACCCCGGGCCCCAGCACGACGCCCCCTGCCACCCCGGGCCCCAGCACGACGCCCCCTGCCACCCCGGGCCCCAGCACGACAAAGCCTGCCACCCCGAGCCCCAGCACGACAGAGCCTGCCACCCCGGGCCCCAGCACGATGCACCCTGCCACCCCGGGCCCGAGCACGACGCACCCTGCCACCAGGGACACCTTCTCAAACAGACAGACTTTAACCCCAGAGTGTGTCAGGCCGTTCCCTAAGGCTAATCCTCGTCCTTATGGAAAGGGACGGAAGAGGGTGCGGGCCTGCATTTTAACCGAGAATGAGGAGGCAATATCTGACCTGAGGTTGAAGGCAGAGAAGAGGCAGAAGCTGGAAGACAAAAAGAAGGCAGCGGCTGAAAAGAAAACATTGGGAAAGAAGAAGGGTCCACAGCGGAAGAAGTCTGTGCCTGTCCCGGAGGAAGACACCACTGACGAGGAGGAGGTTGATGATGTCCGACTTCAGCTGGACGACTCCTCCGAGTACTCGGATGAGGTGGACGACGAGGGCACCTGGACTGCAGCATCATAACCTTTTGCTGCGAAAACATCACAGGTGGGGGACTTTGTTCTGGTTCAGCTGAAGCTGGAGGAGGGAAGGGGTGTGGGCACATTAGTGTGCTATGTTGCTCAGGTGTTGGCCATCATGGAGGATGGAAAATTAAACCTTTCTTCCTCCGGATGAAGTCCGCTAACACCCGAGACACGTTCACCTTCCCTACCATCCTAGATGAAGCTTCTGTTGATCCAGAACAGTGCAAGGGTGTCCTGGTGACCTCCAAGGGCATCACCAAGAGGCAGGCTGACCTGGTGAAGGTGTTTCCCCCGCTGCATGCCTTCATGATGCACTTCTGAATAGTGAGCATAAAAATACCTAGACCTATCTTTTAATAAATGCTATTTTATATGAGCTTATCTTTCATTTCATCACCTAATAATAATGGTGGGTGTCTAGGCTTAGCATATATGTTGATTTCAGGCAAAAAAAAACACAATAATGTTTGATGTAATATGAGTTTTAAAATATCATACGGTGCCCCCCCATACCTGATCCGGTGTCCCCCCTCGTGGGGGGGACACCGGACGAGGTGCCAAAAATTTATAAAAAACCTTAAATGACCCTTATTATCTGAGTTAAGTATTCATGAGGGTACCATAGGTGGGCCATATTGTGAAGTTTGTTTTGGGCACAGTGTGCACTCTCTCAGGTAAAAAATGGATTTTTTATGAATATTTTTCCACTAATAGTACGGTGTCCCCCCACACCACCCTATTTCTCAAAAAGTTTCAGCCAATCACAAGGCTTCCACGCTCTCAGCTGTGTTTACAAATTTATCATCCACACCAAAATTAGCTCTGATGCTCCACCCTTCTTCCTCCTCCTCCTCCTCCGCCTCCACCTCCTATAGCTTCTCCTTCTCCTCCTCCTCTTCCTCTTCCTCCTCCTAACCTTATCTTATAGCCGTTTGGTGTACTGGTAGTAGTTACAACAGCAGTATATCAGTAGTAGTTGTAGTAGTAGCATCAGTAATAGTAGTAGTTGTAGTAGTAGCAGCAGTAATAGTAGTAGTAGTAGTAGTGGTGGTGATGAAGGAGGAGGAATTAGGTAGAGGAAGAAGGGAAGAGAAAGAAGAGAAGAATAAAGGGTAAGAGGAAGGAGGAGGAGGAATATTCTTATATAATTATTATTGTTGTTTTTGGGTTTTCTGCTGTTTGTCTTGTGTTGGGGAGCCAGATTTGTGATAGCTACGTGTAGGTGTTGTCTGCCACAGAGCCATGCGTGGTGGTGTCTGGCATAGCTAGTCGCTTCTCGGCTGGTTGAGATGCCACTCACCACTCTTGGCACATCACAAAACAAACTTACCACAAGCGCTTGGGTTTGTTGTATGCCGGTGGCTTGTACTTCCTTGTATTATAGCTATTCATTATTCCTTCCGAGTAATAGGGCGCTTTTCTTCTTCTTGTGATCTTTTTCGCTTGATATCTATTCGATCGTAGCTCGCCTTCCTTTAGTCTCTCTCGTCCCATCACCCTAAAACAAACTCACCACGAGCTCATGGGTTTGTTATAGGGCCCTTTAATTTCATTTGTATACTTGCCCTGTTCAGTTCTTGAGTCAGAAAACATCATATATACTCAATTTATGAGTATTTTTATGTATGTTGCGTCCTCAACACCACCCTATAGGCAGTTGCCTTGTTTTAACAACTTAATGTCTTTAAGTATACCGTCATCAATCTCCCCGCAGAATACCAAAACAGCTTATGACAGTTGCTAAGTTGTTAAGCATGGACGTTAGCGTCTCTGAATGTGGCCCCAGGACGCCTAGTGGAAGGAGAATACGCAGCTTTATGGATAATGAGATCCCTGATGTGAATACTCTAATGCAAAATGTGACTTCATCCATTAGTCAGATGCATCAAAATTGACGGCTTTGAAGTATGAAAAGCCTATTTTTGGGTCCCTGACAGAGCTAGTGCACTAAACTATAGGATAGGAAAGATTGCCACCCAGGGCAAACCCTGGGTATACAGGCAACCAATACCCACATCTGGTTAGGTAACCAGGCTACACTTAGATCTGAAAGAAAAAGAAACACACGTCTGGCAACGCCGTGCCAATTTTGCCGAGGCCGGCGGTCCGCCAGCCGGCCCGGAGCTATCATAACCATCCCAATCATCCCCGGGGAGAGGGGCTGAAAACTTGGTGGGGAAGGAAGGGTGGGAGGCCGAAGGCCATGCACTAGCTCTGTCAGGGACCCAAAAATAGGCTTTTCATACTTCAAAGCCGTCATTTTAGGTCCCCTTAGAGCTAGTGCACTAAGCTACCTCCCACTTGGAGACGGGCAAGAAGCCCACGACCCCCGCGGGGAGGCAAAAGAGCAACTGCACAAGAACAAAACGATACCACTAGTATACTCACCCGAATCAAGCGGAGACGTCAATGGGAGGCCCAGCGTCCACTACCCCAGCCCCTCCGGACGGAGGGAGTCCCAGGGCAACACAGGGGAAATCCACGACGGAGTGGGACAGGTAACGAGCCACGAAGCACGAGGCCGTACTCCACTGTCCCCATTCCCGTACCCTCTCCAAGGAATGGGTGCGGAGGAAGGCCAGAGACGCAGCAACACCCCGGACGTCATGGGCGCGAGGGGCGTGACCCGGATCCGCCGACTCGATGACGCCTCGGAGCCGGCCGGCAATCAACCTGGTGGTGAGGGGACGACCAGTAACAGGATCGCGGAACAGGAACTGCAGGTCACACGCCCAGGGTTATATATATATAGATCGATAGATATATCAAGTATAGGCGTCCAGCCTCTGGCCCCTTTGCTTTTGGCTCAGTTTTTGCGGCTGGAACGTGGCAGCGAGCTCAAAGTGCTTTTAAAAGACCTAGTCTACAGAAGTTACAGAAGTCTACACCAAGCAACAGAAGTTATTGTGAAACCGAAGTTTATTTAGCACTAATTAAATCATTACCCTAATTACTCATTAAGGGCTTGTTCTACGCAAAAAGTTTGTTGCAGAGACCCCATTGATTTTGACAACACTACTTGCATGTCAAATTTCAGCTCAATCCGACAATATTTAGGAGTAGTTATTCACTTTTTGGCTTAAACTTGGTTCCACCCCCTTACGCGAATGGGCCTTATGGTAAGTATATATATATATATATATATACATATATATATATATATAGAGAGAGAGAGAGAGAGAGAGAGAGAGAGAGAGAGAGAGAGAGAGAGATAGATACTTTTTTTAATAAAAAAATATTTTGAATTACTTTTATTGGCAGCGAGCGAAGCGAGCTGCTTCTTACCATAAGACCCGTGGAACCAAGTTTAAGCCAAAAAGTGAATAACTACTCCTAAATATTGTCGGATTGAGCTGAAATTTGACATGCAAGTAGTGCTGTCAAAATCAATGGGGGTCTGTGAAACAAACTTTTTGCGTAAAAACAAGCCCCTTAATGAGTAATTAGCGTAATTATTTAAATATTGTCGGATTGAGCTGAAATTTGACATGCATGTAGTGCTGTCAAAATCAATGGGGGTCTGTGAAACAAACTTTTTGCGTAGAAACAAGCCCTTAATGAGATAGTAATTAGCTT
>JACEEZ010016983.1:0-15000 GCA_016584305.1 Chionoecetes opilio
GCAAAAGTCATTTTAAGGTAAAATTGTTTTACCGGTGTCATCGCTGGCATATTTTTCCTTTTGGTCTACCCTAAGGTCTCGTGCTTAAATGTTTGCCTTTGTTTCCTGATAATATGGTTAATATGGTTAAATACAGCTGCTTTAGAAAACCTTAGTATTCCCTTCTCTGGCATCATATACAGTCAGTAACAGCAAGGGGCAGGATTTTTTGCTCTTGAAAAAAATCTAATATTATCACACATTGTTTAATATAGTAATGTAATAATGGTTATTGTTCCTTCTTATACAATGCTGGGTGAAAAATGAGTTTAATTGTAGGTAACATAACTTATTAGCCTTGTGTGGTGGTGTTGTGTTGTGTGTGTGGTTTGGTGTGTGTTGTGTGTGGGGTTTTGTGTGTGTGTGTGTGTGTGTGTTGTGGGGGTGTGGTGGTGTGTGTGGTGTGGTGTGGGGTGTGTTTGGTGTGTGTGTTTTGTGGGTGTGTGTGTTGTGTGGTGTGTTGTTGTGTGTGTGTGTGGTGTATTTACCTTTTTTGTCATATACTGGAAATGAGATACACGGGTTTGGGGTCCGTCTCCCTTGTCTCAAATTGGTCAATCTTATCTTTAAAAACATGAATATTTTTGGCATTTATATTTCACTGTCCAGGATATGTATACACAGACTAAAGTTGTATGTATGTTTGTTTAGTATGTTACAGAGACTACAGCGACTAGTTATCGTATAAACTGTATATATTGTATTTGTGTATTTCATCTATGACTGTGTTGTCGGAAAATCACAGCCAAATGACGACCAAGCATAAAGTAAGAAGCTTAAGGTATCAAATTAAGCCTTAAAATGCATGATATAAAGCTTAATGTGAATGAAGTTAAGTTTAAAAGTTTAAGTTCAATAAGTTTGGTGAGGTTACGTGTAGGAAATATTGGCTGATTGTAAAGTAAGGCATAGAAAAAAAAAGGAAAAAAAAATATGGAAAAAGGGAAAAATAAAATCTAAACATTGGGGCCTTAAACCCTCATGCCCGATTTTCCTTTGCTAAAAAAAAATCATTGTCGTTACCAAAAAATTTACAAAAAATGACGAATATCCCGAATAGTTAGGGACAAGGGTTTTAACGGTCATATTATAAAAACTTTGCTTATATACACAAAAATGTTAAGGGTTTGCCAATTAAAATGGAAATTCTTTTCGGGGATAAAGGGTTTAATAATACTGGGGGTGGGGGTTGTGTTGTCATATCATGCAGGAAAGTTGTTGTAGCGTCAAAGGCTATTGTGGGCCGTGTTACGAAAATCAGGTCCCCTGTGGTACGTAATGTGGACAAGCAGGTAGTTCTTCGTTCCCCTTGAAAAAAAATAGTAAGGTATTTATTGATTATTATTTTTTTTTTTTTAGTCATCTTTTTTTTTGTGTGTGTATACGGTATTTTTTTTTGTGAGTCTAGGGGTATAAGGGATCTGAAATTTGCTCAATAAGTTTTATTTTAATAGAAAATTAAGAAAATGGGGACGTTTTTTCACAAAAAAAAAGAATAAAAAATGATATAAAAATTTTTGGTTTTACAAAACAAAAATTCGGCTCAATAAATCTAATAAATTTAAAAAATTTAATAAAAATGGGGGAAAATTTGTTTGGTACCCAAAAAAAAAAGTTGAAAAATACTAAAAACATTTTTTTTGTTTTGTGGTGAGGGGTCAAAATTTTGCCAAAATAAGTATTTTGTATAAAAATTTTGAAAAAAAAACTTTTTTTTTACGGTTTCCCTAAAAAAGTTGAGAATAACAAATTTACGCAGTTTGTAGAGGGGACAATATTTCTAGAATCCAATTGTATTATCATAAAACTTTAAAAATTTCCCTAACAATACTTTATTAGTCAAAACTGGTGAGTTTTTGGGTTTTTTTTTTCCCTTGGTTTATAAAAAAAGAAACTTATTTTTTTTTTCCGTCGGGTTTTGCTAAAAATTTGGTTATTTTTGTTTTTTTCTGATGGGTTAGAAAAAAAAAATTTAAGCTTTTTTGGTTTTTCAGTGGGTTTAGATAAAAAAAATTAGTTATAGCAAACAGTAGAAATATGTACTGGCTATCTTTCGCAATCATCATCATTTGCATCAAAAAGGGTTTTTTACTTTCCCCCCCCTTTCCCAAAGCCATTAAATCCCCCTTACCCGTATCCCCAACAACACCCAAAACATACCCACCCCCAACCCTAAAAACCCACTAAAAACCCTTTCCCTTTTAAAAACCCCCCTTTATTTTCCCCCTACAAACCCCAAATCTTTTTTCCCCCCTCCCTTATGTATCACTGCTTATTTGTAACCCTTTTCCTTCAACCCACCCCATCTCTCCTTTTGGCTGCTCTCTTTTTCCTCTCTCCTCTGCTTCCTTTTTCCCCCTCCCCGTTTCCTTTTTCCCCTAAAACCCCCCTTTCCCCTTTTTTATGCTTTGCCATAGTCCCAAATATGCCCTTGATGGCTGGCACTTTTCCCCTTTTTTTGGCATTAACTCCTGGGGACCCGGGAACGAAAATCATTTTTTTTTGGGGTAAAAATTAGACGATTTTTTTAGGAATAAAATAAGTTTTATAGTATGCCCTGTTTAGTTTTCTTGTATATAGCAAATTTTCGTATTTTCATTTAATTTTTGAAATTTTTTATGGCTCGAAAAATGCAATTTTTTTTTAGCAAAGGAAAGATCTGGACTTTGAAGGGGTTAAATCAAGAAAAAAAAAAAGTGTTTTTCCCGACAAAAAAACAGTTAGCAGATGAATTAAAAAAACGCATAAAAACGCACCAGAAAAAAAATTTTTTCGTCCCCCAAAGTGAATTCGGTGCCCAAATTTGGGAATTTACCCTTCTTTTTTCCCCTTTCCTATTTTTCCTTTTATTTTCCCCTCCCTATCCCCTCCCATTTTTAAGTCATCTTTTTCCCACACATACAATTTCTGCCCCCCATCTTTCATCGTTTTGAGAACCTAACCCTAATAAAAAATGTGTTATCGTCCATGTATTTAAAAGCCATCACCCAAAAAATATTTTTTCAGGGTGTTTCCGGGTGACATTTTAAAAAGGTTTTGTTACGAGCAAACCAGTGAGTTGTCTAGGGGAAAATGAGTAGCGAGATAAAAACGCCCAAAAACCAAAAACAAAAAGGTGATGGAAAGAAATAGAAAAACAATAAAAAATTTAAATAATATCTAATAAAAACCCCTTTGTGGGAAGGGGAGTAAGATGATCTGTTTTGAAGCAAAACACAGGGGATGACTAAAGAAAACCCTTATATAACTAAATGACCAATATGTACATAACACAAGAAAAATTTAAACCCCTAGAAAAAAAACAAAAAAAAGAAATAAGAAAAAGGTTTCCCCACCAGGTAAAAAAGGGGCCAATAAAAAAATGGGTGAGTTGATTTGAGTAGAGTTCCCGGTGCTAAGGTTAAATGGGTACTTATTTAAAAGGCCAAGAATGGTGTTATGTAGTTCCCCGAGAGAGTAGAAAACGCTTCAGCTATATCCCAGAGGAGGGACTAAAAAAAAGGGAAAGAGGTTTATAAATGCCCTTTTTTTGCCTGGGGCGGCTTCACTCGCTTTGAGTCGGGACAAACCGGCGAGACCCCGGAGTATTCCCGGTCCCTTTCCCTTTCGTGTGTTGGGGAAGGGGTGGGAGTGGACTCCGGCAGTTTTGTGTGTGGTTGTGTGGGGGGATTGTGGTGTGTGTGTGTGGGGTGTGTGTGTGTGTGGGGGGTTGGTGTGTGTTTTCACACGGATAAAGGAAAAGGGCCCGGAAGCTTAGGGTTTTCCCCCCCGGGACGACGCCACTGGGAAGAAGGGGAGTCGTAGGAGTTGGGAATGGTAAAGGGTGAGCCTCTGGGTGCGAGGGGGAAGAGCGTCGGGCAATGATGGCCCCCCCCCCGGTCCCTTGATGTGGATAATGGTCGGGTTTGAAAGGGTTTGGGGAGGAAAAAGAGACCACGGGGGAAGGCTTTGGAGGGGTAAATTTTGCACGATTTAGGAAAAACAGAGGGTTGTGTTTCAGTGTAGTTTTTTTAAAGGGGATTTTGGATTTGGCTGGGGGATAACACTAAATTTTTTGTCCCGCGGGTGGACGTTTGCCAGGGTTTTTCTCGATGGTGCGGGTACCGTTTTTGGTGGAGGGTTAAAACCGCTGGAGTGGTATGCCAAGGGGTGAAAAATTTCCCCTCCACCTCTTGTAAGATTTAAAATTCCTAAGGGGGTTTGTCGCCCCCCAATCTTTTTGAAAGAGAAAAAGGTTTTTTCCCCCGGTCGGGAGCGATGAGCACGGGGACCCGGGACAGGAAGTTTTAATTTGGGTTGAAGGCGGCTTGGAAGACGTCCGTCCATTTGTAGGTCAAAAGCCCCACTAGGACCCGGGTGAGAGGCCGATAGGGGCCCCGCAAATTTGGGACAAAATCTCCGGAAAAAAAACCTCCCAAAACCCAGAAAGCCCCGTAGGGCCCCCGATTAGTGGGGGCCGGGACCCCAAGTGGGGAGATGTTGGCCATTTGGGTGTACTTGGCCTTTTTCCCCCCTCTTTTGCCCCGGGTATGTAAACCGGGGCCCTCGGCTTGAAGGTGGTCTTCCCGGGTTGATGGTCATTTGTGCCCCCTGCAGCCTGGTAAAACATTTCCCCGGATTTTAAAAAAGGTGTGCTCCCCAAAATGCTCTGTAAATATCAGAATTTTCCGGTCAAAGGTACAGAAACTCCACCCCGGGCCCTTTGTAAAAAAGTAGCCCATTCCCCCTTGGGGAAGGGTTAAAAGGGGGCATTCCTCATAAAAAAAAGGAGACTCTGTTTTGGGAAAAAAGCCCAAAAGGGTTTGAGGAAGGCGATTTTTTGGGCCCTTTTCCGTAAGGGGTTTTTGGGTAGTACCCCTTCCGTAAGTAAATTTTTTGGTTATATAATAGTCGTCCAACTTGTCGATGAGATCACTATTTTTGGGGTAGGGGGTTTAGGCCCCCCGGGAACGGGCACAGCTTTTACTTGGGGTAGTCCGTGCAGGGGGCCCCAGTTGTCCCCCCCTTGGGGGGCGAGAAACATGGTGCCCCCACGGAGATGGTGGGAAAGCCAGCCCCGGCGGGAGTAGATAATCCACCTTTCCCTCACCCGGGTCACTTTTTCCGGGGATTTTAGCCCGGTAGGGGGGTTTGACAAAGAGGAGGGGTTTCCTGGGGAAGCTCGACATCGTGGGGGGTCATTTTAACAAAAATTTAGGATGATCCCCAAAGGACATCTTTAGGGTTTAACATAATGGGGGTTTATGTCTCCCTGGGGGGAAAGTAGGGGGGTTGGGGAATCTTGAGATTCCCAAAGTAGGGTTTGAGTTTTTTTCCCCCAATCTGAAACCTGTTAAAAGGGGTTTTGGGGTTTGGTTTTTTTCAGGTACAGAAAGGTTTAAAAAAACTGGCATTATTTGAAAAAAAATTTTTTTTATTTTTGAAAAACAGGTTGAAAGGGTTTTGGTCTCCCTCTTGTAAAATTCATTTAGTTTAAGGGAAATTTAGAATGATGTTTTAGGGCCCCCGGTGGGGAGTTTTTATGATATATTTATTGTCACTGACCTTTTTACTGAGGTTAAAAGGGACCATGGATTTAGTTGAAAGGTAAAAAAAAAGGGACTGGAATGAAGAAAGGGATTTGGTCCCCTTCATTGAATGTTTTTATTTTTAGCTTTACTATCAAAGTGTTTTTTTCATTCCCCCCTTGAGCTTTTTTGGGGATTGCTTGGGAGAAAAAGAGGGGGATTTGGTCAAGAGTATTCTTAATTTTCTCAATTGGTTTTGAGGATAGTGAAAAATTTTTTACGGAAGTGTTTTTAGAAAACTGCCCTTTGATTCCCTTTTAAGTGGCCCCTAACCTTACGCCCAAAACAATAGCTAAAAAAGGGAGAAAACCCCAAAGGGGACTCGTTGGGTTTTCCCTTTATGGCGAATGGGACGAAAGGTAAGGCTTGCCCCTTTTTGGGCCCTTTGTATGAAAAAAAATTGCGGAAAAATTTTCATTTAAAGGGGTCTGGGGGAATCTCCCCAAAAGCCCCTTGTGATTGGGTTTGGTATGCCGTGGGTTTAGAGTCTGTGTGATTCCAAGCTTGCCAGAACTGCGCAAAAAAACCGCTCGTAAAATTTTGTCCCGCGGTCATTTTGAATTTCCCTAGGTATGCCAAAGGTAGTGAACAGTTTAGTGAGTTTTTAAACAAATTTTTTTGGTGTAATGTTTTTAAGTGGGGAAAACCTCAGGGTATCGGGTGGTTGGGGCACATAATATTTAGGATGTATTTGGGTTCCCCCCTCCCAGTTTGGGCAATGGGCCAAAAGATGTCAATGATGTCTTTTTAAAAGGTTTCCCCAGGCATTGGGGTAGGTTTGGGGGGGTACTGGGGGAATATTTTGTTAGGGTTTTCCCCTAAAATTTGGGAAGGGTACATTTAATTTATCATTTAAGTTATGTCCTTTTTTTAAACCTGGCCCGTAAAAACATTTAATATTTTTTACAAAATTTTTAATTCCCATTGACCGGGTTGTTCTCATGGGGCGATCTCCCCGATTTGGGTTTTCTCAAGGGTTTATTGGGGAAAACAATTTGGGGGAACTTCGCCAAGTGGCATAAACAGAAAGTTTATGCAGTTTTAAAAGCCTCAAAAAGAACTTTGTCCTGGGGGAAAGAAAAAAAGGGGAAGAGTATTTTGATCTTTAGGAATGGTTTTGGGAGGGACCGAGAAAGGTAGCATGTCCGTTTAGCCCCAGCAAGTAGTTTTTAAAAGGGAAAACCTTGGGAAAAAACTTACGTTAGGCGTTTGAGGAGTGAGTTGACAAGGGTGAGGGGGGGAATTTTTAGCAGTTGCTTGGGGCTGTGCACGGGTAACGGCCCCAGTTAGGAAAAAAATTTTGGGGGTTCCTTTCCCATGTGAGTGTGGGGGTTTTATGGTTTAAAGGTGGTATTTGTGACAAGGGGTGGAATGGGGTAACTCACCAGCCCGATGTTAGTAACAGGGAAATTAGGAGAGGGAAAGGGGAAAAACTTGTCCTTTACTGACAGCAATGGGTTTCTACCCCTTAAAAAGCGGGCAATCAAGGTACACCCAGCCAGAGGTACGGGGGAAAATCTTTTAAAAACCTTTAGGTACCCTTCTCCCCTGTATACTTTCCCTTTACTCTGGAAGTGCAAAATTTTAAAAGGATTGATTTGGGGCAAAGCAGTATCCCCCCATTTAAACTGGAGAGGGGGTCCTCAGGGGTCAGAGTCGAGGGAGGGCAACCTTGGGACCCGAAGGGGGGTTTAAAAGGATCAGTAACAAAAAAGGGGGTGGAATTATTGTGTTTACGAAACAATGGTTTTGAAAAATGTGCCAATTTTTGCATTTAAACCCAGGGTCAGGACAGTTCTTTTGAGGTGGCCAAATTTTTTAAAAAAAGCAAAAACAACCTTGGCTTGGAAAAACCCCATCTACAGGCCCTTTCCCTCCCTTTTTTAAACTTGCACCGAAAATTACAATGGGGTGAGCCTTTCCCTCCCGGGGGGTTTAAAAGGGCGATGTATAAGGAAAAGAATCTGCATTTTAGCAGCTTTTAGTAGGTTTGTTCACCCCTTTTCGTAAGTGCAAATGGGTGAGTAGGATATTTTTCGTTTAAAAATTTCCCAGTCTACGAGATTTACCAGATCGTATAAGGGGGGATAGCAGATTTAGCAAATTTTTTTAAAGGGGGCCGAATTTCTCTGAGGCAAATTTAGGGAAATTTTCCAGTATTTTTGGGTTTATGTTGCGGAGTTTTTTCGGGATCTTCGGGGGTTTACCGCCCTAACTGTAAGTATAGCATCTTTAAAATACATCATAATCGGCATTATCCGCAAATGTCTTTGAACAGTAAAAACCCCCTTTTAAATTTAAATTTTGGCTTGACTTTGCCAGGTCCAATCCTCTTTAGGGACCTGAAAAGCGTGGGAGAGGGTTTGAATCTCTAAAGAAAGCTTTAGGATCGTAATCAGAGAAAAATGAGGTAAAAGAGGCAAAAATTTTTTTTAATTTTTAATTTATTTTGGGGTTTGAGTGGCGTGACCTTTTTTCTGCAGAGCGAGGACTTTTTAAATGATGTTCTCTATCACGTTTTTTTTCTGCTTTTTTCACGCTCTTTTTCTTCCCCTTTTACGCCCCTTTTTTTCTCTTCACTCTCTTTTTTTGCTCTTAAAAGCAAAATCATTTTTTTAAAGCCTGCATTTAAATTTCTCCACTTCTAAAGGGGAAAGTTTCGGGTCTGAAGGGAAACCCCTAAAAAGTGGTGGTTTCTATTGAGGGGCAGTTATTTTTCTTCACCCCGATGAGGTTTAAAATTAGGTCAATTTTAAATTTTTCCTTTTAAATTTCAAAGGGAAATGGATGCTAAAGTTAGCGGGAAAATACTTTGGTTGGTCTTTTGTAACTCTTGCAGCTTTTAAATTTTTAGCAGAGGGATTTCCGACAAACTCTTCCGCATCAAAAATCCATGATTAATGTTTAAAACAAAAATTAAAACAAATAGGGGTTTGAAGAGAGATGCCAAGGGGGTTTTTTCAGGGAAAAACACTCGAGCTATTAACTTTAAAATACCCTGACATGAGATTTTATAGGGGGGAAGACCCCCGGGGATTTATCACTTTGAAGGATTTTAACCCAGCCAGTGGAGAAGTTTCCCGAGAAGCAAAATACCCACAATACGCACAAAAAGATCTGGAAAAAGTACTCAAATGTTTTTAGTTTTTAAAGGTCAAGTTAATAATCGAGTGAGTTAAAATTAAAATTTTGGGAAAATCGTGGGTTTCCCTGAGAAAAAATGAGTCAGTTTAGTTAGCGGGGGGAAGTGTCCTACTTGGGGAAAAAAATTTAAAAAAGAGCAAAAGGGAATTTTAAACAGTGTGACGAACGGAAAATGCCCCTACACCAGGCCTTGTTTTAGTGAGTTTTTAAAAGGGGACAGCATCCACACGCTCAATCAGGGAGCCCCAGTAAAAATAAAAAACCCCCCCAAAATAAAACACAGGGGGAACTCTTTCCCAAAAAAAAGAAAATACGGGGTGGAAAAACAGAAAAAATAGAATATCACGAAGTGAGATTTAAAAAATAAAAACCCTAAAGGTTATTACAACCCCCACAGGCCCCCAACTGGTTTCGAGCGAGGGGCAGTTTAGTTTTTAGAGGAATGAGTAGCGAGGGGGGTGAAAAAAGCCCCGGGAAAACCCTAACAAAAAGGGATGGAAAGAAATAGATAAACAAAAACCAAATTTTAAAATATTTTAAAAAATCACCCTTTTAGCAAGGGGTAAGATGATCTTTCTTTTGAAGCCCACCGAGATGACAAAGAAAATGCCTTTTTTAATCTAAAAGAACCCAAAATTTTACATAACACAAAATAATTTAAACCCCAGAGAAAAACACAAAAAAAAATACTAAGATAAGTTTTACCACCAGGTAGTAAAAACAATAATATAAAAGGGAGGGCTTGAGTAGAGGTTTCCCCGGTTTCTAAAGTTGATGGGTACTTTCTTAAAGGGGACAAGAATGGTGTTACTCTATGTTCCCCGAGAGGGGTAACGCTTTAGCTATATACAGATACTGATAAAAAAAAGAAAAAAGAGGTTTTTTAAATGCCCTCGGTTTTTTGCCGGGGGGTGCTTTACTCAGCTTGAGTCGGGGGACACACCCGGGAGATCCCGGAGTAGTTCCGGTGCCTTTCTTCGTGTTGATTGAGGAAGGGTGTTTGTGGTACTCCAGGGGCGTGTGTGGGTGTTGTGTGTTGTGTGTTTTGTGTGTGTTTTGGGGTGTGTGTGTGTGTGTTTTGTGTGGGGGGGGTAGGGGGGGTGTGTGGGTCACAAGGATGAGGTAAGGGCGAAGCTTTGATAGTGTCAAAAAAGATTTCACCCGGGAAGGACTTTTTTATTTTACACACACCAAAAAAACAATCAACAGTTTTTTGGACGACCAGAGAAAATAAAGGAAAAAAATTTAAAAAGATAATAAAGAAGACAACTAACTTTTAGACCCAGGTAAAAAAAGTGAAAAAGAAAAAGAAATAAAAGAAATAAGAGAAGACAACTAAACAAAAACCCCCAGACAGCGAATAAAACATCACTGGGGCCCGAGGGAAAAAGAAAAAACTCCCAACCCACAGCTGAAAGAAAATACCTTTTTTACACCAACGCCCCCTTTAATATAGTAAGAAAATAAAAAGAACAAAAGAGCATAAGGAAGTAAAAAGGGCTGTGAACCTATGTTCGAGGTAACGGATCAGCCTAAGTCCAGGGGGATCAAAAAAACAAAGTTATTTTATGTAGGTTTTTCCCCGTTTAGCTTACAGGCGAACGATAAGAAGGGAATGCCTTTACTAGCCAGAGCGGCGGTGGACTCGACGTCTCCCCTAGCGGCTACCACACGGGGTTGTCAGGCGTAATGCTGCCGGCGGGGTTTCCCAGGTACTCTTGCTATCAAACTACCCAACCTCCCCCCCCCCTCCACGCTCATAGCAAGGTCTTGCTATCCCGCTGCTTTAACCGTTCGAGCGGCGAGGACTGGGTCGCTGGTGGGGTAGGGGATATCTATGTCGGGGGGTCGTGAGGGGGAACTGCAAGGACGTAGGAACCGTCGGTTGGAAACCAAAAAAGACCACTGGGTAGCCCGAACTGATAGTCCCGTGAACTCCCATGCCATGATGGGCCCCACTTTGTCCCAACGAAGCGATGTCGGACCCTGGTGCAATTTGCTCGTAATCTTCACCGGGGAAGGGGACGGGGGGCGCGTTTAGCGTGTCACGACGTCTTGAGCACGGTTGGCAGCCGGGGCTGCTATCTCGTCTTGGTCTGCCCTCCATCAAGAAGGACGGGGGTGGGCGGGGAGAAAAGACGGAGAGGTCGCCCCATCAAGATTTGTGCGGGGAGCGACGGTGTAGTTCGGGCATTGCGGGCTTCAGCAGACCGCGGTCAAAGTCCCGCAGTCGATATTGCCTGAGGGAGCCCCCTTAGGATTAGGTTTTTGACGGATTTGATGCTCCCTCTGCGTGGCGTTGGACTGGGGGTTTATGCGGTAAAAGACACGGATGCCTGACCCCCCGGGGTCGAGGAACGCTGCGAAGCCCGGCTCGTAAATTTGGGGGGTCCTCCGCGGTCCTGAGACGACAGGGACGCCCCGCACGAAGTAGCCCGGAATGGCGGGAGTGGCGGGATTTGTGCGCTGCCACAGGCACCACGGGGCCCCAACCCAGAGAGCGGTCATTTTAAAACTGGAATGATTTCCCAGCAACAGTAAAAAGTGGGCTGAACGACTCAAAAGGTCTGGTGAGGATCGTTAAAAAACGGGCTCCTGCTGCTGGTTTGGCTGCATCACTTGGCTGCATGGCCCACATGCTTGGACCGTTGGTTGATGTCAGAGTTGTCCCGGGGGCCATTTA
This sequence comes from Chionoecetes opilio, assembly GCA_016584305.1. Taxonomy (NCBI): domain Eukaryota; kingdom Metazoa; phylum Arthropoda; class Malacostraca; order Decapoda; family Majidae; genus Chionoecetes; species Chionoecetes opilio. The sequence goes on from JACEEZ010016983.1 coordinate 11,434, forward strand.
ACAGCTTGCCTGCGCGTTCTGGTGACCTCTACTCCTCGAGGCTTCGTGGAGGGGCGGGGCCCTCCATGTCCTCCTAGAGAACCAGATCCTCATCAGTATAGGTCCCCAGTATTTCCCAGTAAGGGAGCAGGTATTGTAAAGACTAAGGGTGGGCAGGGGAAATCCCTTTCTTACAAAATTAGCAGCCGACGTAGGAAGGGGTCGTTGGAGCGCAGTTTTGTGGGGCCTCCAGTGCCATGTCCCCGGTGGGGAAAGTTTCCCGAACGGTATTGACGGCGGGGACGAAGGGCCCTGCATAATAACGACGTTTTGATATAAGCACAAATCTCGGTGCTAACTTTTCATCCTGGGGGACGGGGTTGCTGAGGGTGCGCGGAAAAGGGTCGGAAAAAATGCAGAGGTGCTTCCCCCGCGCGCCACACGCTGGAAAAGGGAAGCTGAGAGTTTCTCCTTTAAGGCGGAAGGCGAGGTTCTCAACTGCACCCCACGAGTAGGGGTTTGAGGATTGGCCCCAACGGGCGATGTTGGAATACCCAAAGTGCGAGGCCGATGGGGTAGAATTGCTTTTTTCGAGTGCCCATGCTACGGCCAAAAGTCGAGCTCGATGGTAGGTAGCATGATTCTGCCCCCGTGGGAAACCCGGGGAAACCCACACAGAACGTTGGAAAACACCCTCCCCCTGGTCTTGTACAAAGCGTAGCCAAGCCCTTTCAAGCGAAGGTCTGTCTGCAAAAAGTGGGCAAGGCGGGATCAAATGGCGAGGCCCAAGGGCTCGACGGGGCTTCCTTCACACGTGGGAAAGCTCGTCTTTGTCGGGGTCCAAAGAAAGGTCCTTTGGGGCTCATAGGGGGCGAAGGGGTGAGCTGCAGAGATTCGGCGAAAACCCCACCAACTGTTCAAAAAAAGACCCCGGAAAGAGCGGAGGTCGGGGGTTTGACGGGGAGGGGGAAAGCCCCTGATGGCAGGGATTTTTTCGGGTGGGCCCGCTGTGCCACCCGGAAAGGTTGAAATACGAAGGATATGTGGGTTTCGGCGAGAACGAATTTTTTGTCCCTTGGGGTGAGTATTGGGGGCATCTTTTAAAAAATATTTACCAAATTGGGAGTGTCCTCGTTTTAGAAGGAGTCGTCGACAACCTTCCCATTAAAAAAATTTGGAAGGAAATCCCCCGGAGGAAAAAAGGTTAGAGCGCAAAAACCCCGGCCGGGGCGGTCCCTGAAGCGGCGAAAGGGCTTTGGTGAATGTCTGGGTGGCTGGTCTTCCTCGGCGAGCTAAATTTTGCCAGTAGCCACACGCGCGTCTCCTTCGGTAAAATCTCCTTTGGGGCCACCTACGGATCGTGCGAAGGGGGTAGGTGAGGGATGCGCTGGGTGCACCTGTTTTTTAGTTTAACAGGTCGGTGGGGATCCCGGGCACCCCCATTTGGGGTTGGCAACGGGTGGGGGAGGGACCATGGGAAGGTCGTCGCCGGCAGAAAATGATACCCTGGGCCACCATAGATGAATTTGCTCCACCGACTCGCGGGAAGCAAGGGGAAAGACGGGGTGTGGGATCGGAAAGGGGGAGGCGGCTTCCTTCAAGTAGATCCTCATGGGTGGGCCCGTATCGGCTTTAGTGGGACGGCCCGAGCGTTCCTTCGTCACCAAGAATCGCTAAATTCCTTCAGGAATATCCACAGCCTCTGAAGGGGGGGTGTTGCCGGGTGAGAGGAAGATGGATGCGGGTGTAGCGCGGGCCGGGGGGGGGTGAGGGGGGGACCCGGGGGGAGCCCCCCTCGTCCGCTGCGACGCGCATTGTTGGCGGGCCCCCCTCCCGGATCGGTTTAGGGAAAATCCTGTGAAATGATGAAAGCTCCTTAGGTTCTACGAGATCAAGGGAGTTTGGGACCCCCATCGTGCAGCAATCCACGCCGGCACGACCCGTTTCTGAAAAATGAGGGGCCCGGAAAAGAACTCAAGGCGGGACCATCTTGAACCGTCAGCTGTGAACCGCTTGGGCCCCGGGCTGCGGTTCGAGGTCATGCTTGGAAAGATCAGGGGCGTAGTGTTCTGGCCAAAACGAACGTCCGCTCCAGGTCGGGAGCTCTGCAACGTGTGACAAAAAGCCGTGGGTGAGGGGACCTGAGGGCTGAAACGCTTTGGGACTGGACCGGGAGTCGAGCCCCCGCGTCTGACTTTTGTGGACATGTTTAGGGTCTTCGGCTGACTGCCAGGGGGAGAGGGACGAACAAAACCTGGTGCCTGGCTTTTTTTCGTCGTCGTTGGGGCCCTTGGGGTTTCCCCGGGGGGGCAGCACTTGTCATATGACCGATGCGGCCGCACAAACGGACTGGGGGTTTTTTGAGGGCATGTACAGTGTGGGAACCAATGTCCCGTTCTCCACAGCAGCTGACACGGATCGGCAGCTGGGCTGAGTGCGGAGCGTGCTGCCTTCCCCGCTGTTGAGGATTGCTGGGCGGAGGTAAAACGGCACGGAACCAGTTTCACCCCATGAATGCCTTCTTCCCTTTTTACGCGACATGGACCTCACAGCAGTGGGGGGGCGGCTCGAGGGCTACGTTTTATTTCGGGCGGCCCCATAGGGCCCAATTCCCTCACTACTCCTGAGATGTGAAGGCGTCAAGGGGAAAGAGGGGATGGGCGATTCTTCGTCTCGAACGCCCCTCAAGATCACCTGCTTGAGCGGGTTTCTTCGCACTCCCGGGGATTGCCCTACAGGCAACTTCTTCAGATGCCCCCTTCAGGCAAATGAAAGGACGAACGATCGCCTTCCCTCGTCTTGATGAAAAGTTCCCCCCTACGAAGTGCCCCGTTCCCCTGGGCCCCGATGTTTACCTGCGGACGTTAGGTACGTCTTTTACAAAAGACTGGGGTCAGGGGGCACTTGTAGTGTTGCTCCATATCGCTGCGTTTGAGGGCAAGCACAACGTACTGTATGAGCTGTTTTTCGGACTAGTCGGAAGATCCACCATCGTTGCGTAATTTTCCATCTTGCCCCATTCTCGAACGTTGAAAGAAACGTCAGGGTTTGGGAAAACTGGGGGGGTTAAAGAAGCCCTTTGGGGGGGGCGGGGGCTAGGGCGCGGTTTTTTATGTATGGGGCCGTGGCCCTTTCACAGGGGGCGTCACCCTTATGGAAAACGCCGTGGGTGACCGCGCAGTAAGAGGGGCGTGATGAGCGTCTGAAAACATTTTGACTCCTCACGTCGCCGTTTTCTTCCTCTCCCTTTTCCTTCTCTTTTCGTCTCTGTGCTTTCCCTCCCTTTCATAAAACCCAAAGGTCCAGGTGGAGGGGGGGAAAAAAAATTCTGGCGGAGGGAGACTGTAGAGAGATGGGATCTACAATAACGGGGAATTTTTAAAGGGGGACGTCGTTCTCATCCCGGCCCCCCGGGGAGAGGGGGGGGTGAGGGCAGCGTTGTTCTTTTTTTTCCGTTTCCCGCATGGTAAAGGTGTACAAAATATTTTTTAAGCATTATCCGCGCTTCAACAGGAATGGATGTAAATAAAAATTAGCGGCACCAAAACAAAAATTGTGCGAGGTGTGGGGAAAAAAAAAAAACCCGGG
>JACEEZ010016983.1:20000-30318 GCA_016584305.1 Chionoecetes opilio
ATATATAAATATATACTTTATGTTGAAGATGTTCCTAAAAACTTACTGTTTCTTTTGATGTTAAGTACATGAAAATATCCTGTAGGAGTATAATACTTGTACATTGTTGATAATGAGTTGTAATTCAATAGTAATAGTATGCAAGTTAGTATAAGGTTAGAAGTATAACTGACTGGACATTAGTCGGCGCTATATAATTTGTCCTCAAATAGTCAATAAGAATTAGCTATGGGAATATAGTGGTAAACGAAACTGTAACCTAACTCAAAGGCTAAAGTAATATAAAACATAAACTCTAAACTTCCCAAAGCTTCATTCTATCGCTAAAAGTGTGTAAAATCTGAGCTCAAAACACAGAAAAATTTCACGAAGAAATTCGGGCGGGACCAGAGATGAAGGGTGGGCCGCTTGAATTCCAAGGATCATGAGGATATTGTTACAAATGCTAATGTGGGAAACAGTGCGAGTACATGATGTTCAACATCAAAAGAAAAATGACATGGCCCGAGTAAAAGTAGAGATGTAAGTGAGTTACACACAATCCTATCATTCAAGTATGATCGTGTTCAACAGGAAGAATCATAAGTAAATCATGCTGTAGTAATAATGTAAAAATTCCGTATGCATTTAATACGTAAGGAAGCATTCAAGTAAAATCTGTAACTTGTGCAACAAAGTTGTTTAGTATTCATGCAAGTAAATAATGTATTGCCAACAATAAGTGCGTAATAATTCCTTAAATTGAGGAATGTAGGTAAATAAGCTGGGGTGCAACTTTAACTTTTAGAATAATAGTATTTAATGTGAAGAGTTAACATAGGCTATCAAGGTTCTGTATACATTAGAGTTTCTATCGTGCAAGAGTGACCCAAGATAAAAAATGGAAAATATATCAGTTTCCACTAGTGGTGGTGTAGAAATAATAGTAGTAAACTATAAAAAATTCGTAAAACACCAATGTAAATTATTTTCATAAAGTGTATGTAAATAACATTGGCCTGGGTAGTTGTTGTAGACATCTTTTTAAAAAGAAAACAACACTCCAATAAAATTCAGAATAATGGTATAATAAAATAATCAGGTGAACTGATATCATAAATATAAGATATGGAATGGTAGAGAATTGTGATGACACTACTGTATTTCCGGTATGACCGCAATTTGTGACGGTAATCATTGGTAGCAGTGTGTCTGCATCATGAACTACAGGTGTGTCTGTGTATCAGGGGCTATTAGGGCTATAGGGTATATTAGGCTTGGTAACATCGTCACCTGTATCTAATCCTCTAGTTACTCGTAAGTGATTCGCGACCATTTAGTAAGATGTCTCAAACTAGACAGCCACGATGTGTCTCAGAATCGTGCAAAGGACAGAGAACATAGGGGTAGAACAGGAATCAGGTTCAGTGATACTCGGTGAATTTATGTCACTGGAGCGTCACTGCTGATGGCCGCTCGGACACGCTAGTTAATGCATGTATGTCAATCTCAGGAGTTTTGCACTGTTGCAGTAGTAATGTGCACTCATAAAGTAGTAAATCAGTAGTAAATGTGCACTGGAGACATAACTGCGGTCTAAAATTTCGCCTGTGTAAAAAATAAGATAGCCAAAATGTCAGTCATATCACTTCTAACATATATAATAACTGCATAACGATTACTATTGAAATTACAACTATTATCACACAAGTGTAAAACGTATTATAACTCTATACAGGATATTTTCATATACTTAACATCAAAAGAAACAGTATATTTTAGGAACATTTTAAACAATTATATGTATATGAATATAAAATATTATATTTTATATATTATATATAAAATATATATTATATATATATATATATATATATATATATATATATATAGTATATATATATATATATATATATATATATATATATATATATGATATATATATATTATTATATTATATATATATATATATATATATATATTATATATATATATATTGTATATATTATATATATATAATATATATATATGTATATAATATTTTATATATATATATATATATATATATATATTATGTATATATATGTATATAATTAGATATATATATTATATATATATATATATATATATATATACATATATATATATATGTATATATATATATATTATATATATATATATATGTATATATATATATATAATGTATATATATATATATATATATATATAAAATATATATATATATATATTATATATTATATATTATTATATATTTTATATATATATATATATATATATATATATATATATATATATATATATATTATATATATATATATATATATATATATATATATATACTGTAAAGGTTTTAGATATTTTTTAACGGGGGTTTTAAGTATTTAGACTTCACTTACCTCGCAATAATTAAATCACCTTCGAGTTCTTTGTTTGAGACTCACTATGAAGCTATCGGGTCCAGGACTACATACAGGGTAAACAACAAACACTTGGCACCTTAACTAGTTTATTTACAAGATCTACACATAGCAAAAATAGCACCCACAGCACACAGTCATCCGCTCACTCACGCCCTAAGTATCTACCCTAACTACGCCTACGATAACCTACAGTATACTGTATCTGGCTGGGGAATATATATAAGGGGTTATGGATTATGATTATAAGAACCTGTAGCCTGTGGTCCTCGTCGCAGCACACACGTGGTCGCCCTCTCCACGCACTCCTCCTCTTCCCAGCTCGCGTCTGCCCCAACCAAACCCTCCTCCTCGCGGTGTGGCTCGCCCTGCGTCTGCTAGCAGGAATCAAGCACCAGACACGCGGGGAGCTGGGAGGAGGTGGCAAGAGGTCCAGAAGACGTCCTCGGCTGGGGGAGATGTAGTCGTGGCTGTGATCTGTAACAGAATGGGCTGACCCAGGTCGCCCTGCTTCGACTCCAATATGGCGGCTGGTGGCGAGTTGCCACTTCGGCTCATCTTAACATATTGTCTATACCTTTTTTCTATTATGTATGCCTGGTTTCCTGTCAGCCACCACATGCAATTTACTTAGGGTGTTTCTGCTAGCGCACCCCGCTACTCGTGGGAGGCAATTGAGCCTAAAATCCCTCCCACATACTGGAAAGCCTTCCCGCAGCCAGAAAACATTAACTGGCGTTAAAGGGAGAAAAAAAACCCTAAAGGTTAAATTGGGCCATTTTGGGTTGGGGGCTGAAGGGAAACCAAAAAAAATTAAAAATAAAAGAAAAAAAAGGGGTTTTTTTTTTTTTTTTAGAACCCAAATTTTGGGGGGGGGGGGTTTTTTAAGGATGGGAAGCCGAAAGGGGGGCAAAACCCCCAAAAAAAAAAAAACCGGGGGCCCCCCAAAGGATTGGAGCGAAGCAGGCGACCTGGGTCAGCCCATTCTGTTACAGTACAGCCACGATACATCCCCCCCAGCCGAGGCGTCTTCTGGCCTCTTCCCACCTCCCCCCAGCTCCCCGGGTTGGTGCTTGTTTCCCTGCTAGCAGACGCAGGGCGAGCCACCCCGCGAGGGGGAGGGTTGGTTTGGGGGCAAGCGAGCTGGGAAGAGGGGGAGTGCGGGAGAGGGGACCACGTGTGTGCTGCGACGAGGAACGGGCTCGGGTTTTTAAATCAAAACCATAACCCCTTATATATTTCCCCACCCAGATACAGTATACGTAGGTTATCGTAGCGAGTTAGGGTAGATATTAGGCGTGAGTGAGGGAGATGTGTGCTGTGGGTGTTTTTTTGCTATGTGTAGATCTTTAAAAAACTATTTAAAAGGTGCAAGTGTTTTTTGTTTACCCTGTATGTAGCCGGGCCCCCGATAGTTCAAGTGAGTCCAAACAAAAAATCGAAGGGTGATTTAATTTTTGGAGGTAAGTGAAGTCTAAATATTAAAACCCCCGTTAAAAAATATCTAAAACCTTTACAGTATTTATATTTTATATATATATAATATATATATATATATAATAATATTATATATATATATTATATATATATATATATATTAAATATAATATATATATATATAATATATATATAATATTATTAATATATATATAATAAATATATAAAATATAATAATTTTAATATATATATAAAAAATATTATTTAAAATATATATAATAGAAATTATATAATATATAAAAATATATAAATTATATTTTTATATAATATAAACATATATATATATAATATATTAATTTTAAAAATATTAATACATATTATATATATTATAATAATTATAATATATATATTATATACTATATAATATATATAATATATATAATTATATACATATAAATAATAATATTTTATATATATATATATAATATTATTATATATATTAAAAATTTTATATTTTTAATATATATATATTTATATATATAATATATATTAATATATATATATATAAATATAATTTATATTCATATACTTTAAAATTTATTTTTAAAAGCCTAAAAATATATGTTTTTTGATGTTAAGTATATGAAAAATCCTGTATAAAATTAAATACTTTTTTCACTGTGTGATAATAGTTGAAATTTTCAATAGAAACTTTATGCGTTTTTATAATTTTAGAAAGTGTTTTAATGATGACTTTATGGTATCTTTTTTTTTACACAAGGCAAAAATTTTAGACCGCAGTTATGCTCCAGTGCACATTATACTGATTTATACTTTATGAGGAATTATCGCAACAGTGAAAAATCCTGAGTTTGACATACAGCTTTAACTAGCGTGCCCGACGGCCATCAGCAGGGACAGCTCCAGTGACAAAATTCACCGAGTATAGAACCGATTCTGTTCTCCCCCACGTTCTTTCCTTTGACGTTTTCTGAGACACATCGTGGCTTCTATTTTGAGACATTTCTAAATGGTGGAAATCACTTTCGAGTAACTAGAGGATTAGATACAGGTGACGATTTACCAACCCCTAATATACCCTAAGCCCTAATACCCCTGATACACGGACAACCTGTATTAATGATGACAGACACTGCTACAATGATTCCCGTCACAAATTGCGGTCATCACGGAAATACAGTAGTGATCCATTCCTACTTTCCCATATCTTATATTTAATCAGTCCCCTGATTTTTATATATACCAGTTTTCGAATTTTTTAGTTTTGTTCTTTTTTTAAAAGATGTTAAAAACACACCAGGCCAATGTTATATACATACACTTTAGAAAAAAATTTTACATTGGTTTTTTTACGAATTTTTTTATAGTTTAGCTCATTTTTACCAACCACTGGGGAAAAACGATAAAATTTTCCCATTTTTCCCTGTAACTCTTGCACGATAGAAACCTAATGGATAAACAAACCCTTTGATAGCCTATGTATAACTTCACATTAAAAACTTTTATGAAAAGTTAAAGTTGCACCAGCATTTTTTCCCACATTCTCAATTAAAGGTTTTATTCGCACTTATTTTTGAATACATTTTTTACTTGCATGAAATACTAACAAACATATTTTTTGACAAGTTACAGATTTTACTTGAATGCATTCCTTTACGTATTAAATGCAACAGGAAACTTTTACTACGGGAATGTTTTATTTATTTTCTTCCTTTGACACGATCACTATTGAATGTAGGATTGGTGTATCACTTACATCATAATTTTACTCGGCCATGCATTTCTTTGAGTTGAACATCTTACCCCACTGTTTTCCAATTAGTTTTGAAAACAATATCTCAGATATTTGGGAATTAAGGGGCCCCAACCCTTCCCATTTTGGGTCCCCCCGAATCTCGGGGGAAATTTTCGTGTTTTTAGCTCAGTTTACACATTTTTAGCATGGAAATTTAAGCTTTGGGAGTTTAGAGTTATTTTTTATTTTACTTTAGCCTTAGTTAGGTGTACAGTTTCTTTTCCATTTTATCCCTAGCTAATTCTTAGTGACTAATTTGAGGACAAATTTTATAGCGGCCCCGGGAATGTCAGCGTTACACTTCAACATATATAACTGCAAATATTTTATTAATTACAACATATCAAAAAAGTGAACATATTATAATTTTCCTACAGGATATTTTCTGTTTAAATCAAAAGAAACAGTATATTTTTGGAAAATCTTTAAAAATAAATTTTATATATAATATATAAAATTAATATATATATATTATATATATATTATAAAAATTTATATATAATATATATATATATATATTATATATATATAATATATATATATATATATATATTATATATAATAATATATATATAATTAATTATATTTTATTAATTTTAAAATAAATTTATAATAATATAAATTTTTATAAATAAATATGATATTTTCCGCCCGGGTTCAGGCGAGAACCAGAAAGCCCGCCCAAAAATCAGGAATAGGTTATAGGCCTGTTAGAATCCATTATGTTTTAATTCAAAAGCCTTTAATTAAAAAAAAGGACAAAAGGGGTAAAAAAGGGAAACCTCGGGGAAAAAAAACTTAAAGGACGCCCACTCAGGCCCTTTTGGGGCTCCGGCTTGTTCAGGGAATATTTGTTTAATTCTTAGCCCTTATGGCTTTTTAAATAAATTCCCGGACATTTCATATTTTAAAAAGAATTCAACATTATAGATTATATAATAAACTTTATTTAAGGATTGCAATTATTTAAAAAATTTTTTGGTTTGAGGGGTTTTTTTTTGGGGGGGTTTTTTTTTTTTTTTTTGGTCTTTGGGGGTGTTGTTTTTTTTTTGTGGGGGAAAAACTATTCGAAGAAAACCATAAAAATTTTCAAAATTTTTCTATCAACATTTCCTGGATTTTAAAATTGCTTCTTTATTTAAATTTTTAAAAGGGAAAAATTTTTAATTTAGAAAAAATTTTCTTTTTTTAAAAAACAAAGGGAATTTTGGGGAAAATAATTTTTTTAAACATTAAAAGGGGGGTTTTTTTATTTTAAAAAAATTTTTTTTAAAAAAAATTTTTTTTTTTTCTAATGCTTTTGTATATTTTCAAGTTAAAAATTTCTTATAATACATTTAAGAAAAACATCATAATTAATTAAATTTTTTCTACAAAAAAAATGGTTTTTAGAAAATGTCAATTTTAATTTTCAGCCTGGGAAAAAAAAATTTTAAAACCCCTGAAAAAACCCTTGTTTAAGATTAAAAAAGATAGTAAATAAAGAAAAAAACATAGTTTTAAGGAAATAATTTTTAAACTTAAAATTTCAAAAATCAGATTGTAGTTTTGTAAAGTATATAAGTGCAAAAATTAAACTAAAAAAGGGTTTTTAATTTTTAAAAAAAAAAAACATTTTCGGTTAAATAGCTAAAATATGAAAAAAACCCCACATTTTGGGGTATTAGATTTAAAAAAAGGAAACTCTTGTTATATAAAACCTAGGTACAAAAATATAAAAAAAAAAATTTTAAATACCCTTTTAAACACAAAAAATAACTAAACCTCTTTTTTACTTAAAGTAGTGTAAAATGCATTTTTTAACGAAAACCCCAAACCAATAAAATTTTCAAAAAAAGGGAAAAAATTTAAAAAGTTTTCAAGTTTTAGCCTTTTTAAAAATTACAAAAAATTGAAAAAAAAATTTTTTTTTTAAAATTTAAAAATTGTAAGTAAAAGCAGGGAAAAAAACATTTTTTAGTAAAAATTTAAATTGTTAAATTTTAATGTAGCAAATATCAGATTGTATTTTGAAATTTTATACAGTGCAAATAAACTAAAAAAAAAGCTATATAAAACATTTAAGAAAAAACTAAATATCGATAATACCCAAAATCAGAAAAACTACACTTGGGGTATTTGGTTTAAAAAGGAAAAAAATTTTGTAATATAAAAAAATAATTAATAAAATTTTGAAAAAGTTTTAAAAATACTTATATATAAATATAATATATTAATATATATATATATATTTTTAAAAAAAAATTTATTAAAAAAAAAAATTTTTTATTTTTAAAATAATATATATATATATATAATATTATATTACTTTTTTGGAAATAAAACTACATTTTAAAAAATAACTATAAAAAAACGATTTCAATATCCATTAAATCAAAATTTTAAAAAACCTCAATCTCTCTTTAGTTTTATAAACTATAAATTTAAAAAACAGAATTTCTCTAAAAAAAAAATTTTTAAACGTTTAATTTCCAAAATTTTGTAGGGCCCTTTTATAAATAAATCTAAAAATTTAAAATCTCTATTTTCTAATAGCTATGAAAAAATTTCATTTTCTAACGTAAACCAAAATAAGCCCCAAAATAAGATTTTTCTATTTAAAAAAAGGTGCTGAAAAACTGTTTAAATTCCCAAGTTTTCCCGCCTTTTTTAAAAAAAACTTTTAAAAAATTGAAAAAAAATTGTTTTTAAAATTTAAAAACAAAGCAAAAAAACATGAAAAAAAACATATTTTTAGTTCTTTTTTTAAAAAAGTAGATTTTTTGAAAAAAATAAAATATTTAGTTATGTAAGGATTATACAGGGCATTTTTAAACAAAAAAGCGGGGTATATACTTCAATTAAAACCCCTTTGCATTCAAAGACGCGGGTTTTGCGTCATTTGAGAATTTAGTCTGGTACAATAGGGCGTAAACCCCGTCATTTTTGCCCTCCCGCGGGAGAAAAATATGGCCTAAAATTTGATGAATAAAAGCCATCTGCCCCATTTTTTGGGGAAAATTTTCCGTAAACTTTATGGGATTTTAAAAATAAAATTAAAATGGGGAACCCCCTGTAAGCAAATTTTTATGGTAGTGCACAAAAAAATACTTCAGTTTCCCCCCCGGCAGTCAGGGGCCCGTTTCGGCATTTCGAGTGGCGGGTGATTTTAAAATCCAACCGAGAACACTAAAATCTGCGTTCAGTGCTTTAAACGGTATTCGCTGCATTATTAAAATCTATGTGAAAGGGCCTGTCGGGCATAATTTTTATATGAGGGGCCCCGTACTATGTACGGGAAAAGGCTTACCATAGACCACTGTATACCTGGACTGTTCACGCGACAAATTTTTTGGAATTGGGGGGCCTGCATGGGGGGCCGCGGGGCGCCCGAAAAAGGGGTATAGTGGTCTATGGACATCATATGGGACTGGTTTAATCAGTTTTATAGGAATACTGTAATCTTCGAAAATGTTTTTCTATCATATTATCAAATAAAAAACAGTAAAAAAAACCTAAAGAAAGGCCATTACGAGATATGAAAAAAATTATGCATGAATTTAAATTTTCCCAAAAAAATCTTGCCATTTAGAACTTTTTCTTTTTCAACTTTTTTAATGAAGAGTATCAAAAAGAAGCGCAATTTTTTCTAGCTTCCCTTGCTATATTTCTTTTTCTGATAAAAATTTAATTTAAAATGGCAAAAAATTAGCGTTTTAAAAAAAATAAAAACATCATCAATCGGGTAATTTTTCCGATTGAGGGTGTTATTTTTTAAATTATTTTTGTTTTTTTGAAAAATGAATTAGTACCCTATATAAAATTTGCCGTTTTAAATAATTAAAACCCAATGATGCCCTCGTTACTAGGGACAAGGGCCTAAAGAAAATTTATAAGTTTGTTCCTACGGGGGGGGGGCCGAGGCTAAGATTGATATTTCCCCAGGGGGAAAACCCCCTTTTTTTATTGTACTAACCCAAAAACTTTTAAAGGGGCCAAAAATATCCCACTTTTTTGAATTTAAAAAACCCCAAATTTTGTAAACTTTTTAAAAGGGTTTTCTAATAAGGAAAACCTTTTTATATGCATAAAAAGGATCTGGGATCAATATAGGGTTTCCCGATTTAAACTTCTGATATGGGTTTACTTTACTATAGACCTTTTGATTGGCCATTTATTATTTTTTTTCAAACCAGTAGGACCTTTTTTTAAACCCTAATCCCGTATTTAATTTTAGGATAGTTTTTCCTCTGGACAAAAAAATCCCGCTGGGTTTTTCCCTTTGGGAACAACATTTTTAAATTTTAGTGAAATGTGGAAAAACCCAAGCATTTATCTTCCAAAAAGATTCCTGAACCCTAAGGGATTTTTGGTTATTTTTCACTAACCCGTGTAAAGGGAAAAATTTTTTTATCGGTCCACAATATACTTCACTTTAATTTTTAATAAATTGCTTAGATATTTAGTAATTTGTGCCTAATTCTTTCATAAAGTAACTTTTTTTTCTGTGAAACCCACTGGACTTAGAATGGGTCACGTTACACTCGAACATGGCGCAGTGGTCACTAGATATTTCAGTGACGGGGGCCCTTTTGAGGGGGGGAAAAAAAAAAACGCCAGGCCCCTTGTGTGGCCAGGTTTTTGTTTTACCCCGCTCCCCATTATCGGA
>JACEEZ010016984.1:0-14425 GCA_016584305.1 Chionoecetes opilio
GGTGGCTTGTTGGGGGGTAATTAATATTTCCCCTGTACCTTTTTATTTTTTGATCAGGGCGTCATATTTCCCTTAAAAAGCCCCAAGGTGGCGCAGCTATATGCCCGCCAAAGAGCCAAAGTGTGTGTTGGGCGGGGTCATGGGTCACGGGTGTATGTGGAGGCGTCCAAAATTTTGGCTGTTCAGATATGGCAACCCTAAGGCGCTATTACACGGGCATTTTTTCTGCTCAGTGAGCAGCTGCTCACTGAGCAGATTTCACTGAGCTGCTAAACGAAACTATTACACGGTGATCTGTGTTTTGATGAGCAAAATGCATACAGACCTGAGTGCGGTAATGATACAAATGATCATAGCGTTTCCCTAATAAGCGGTGCTTGTTGTAATGGAGATGCTTTATTTTGCGCAAAAAAAAAAAAAAAAAAAAAAAAAAAAAAAAGTATACTTTGTGGTTAAGTTAGGTTGGGTTTTCATTACAACCTATAAGGTTAGGTTAGGTTTCATTAAAACCTTTAAGGTTAGGTTAGGTTTTCATTAAAAACCCTTTAAGGTTAGGTTTAATTTTCATTAAAACCTAAAAGGGTTAGGTTAGGTTTCATTATTACATTTTTTTTTTTGGGGGGGGGGGGGGGGGTTTTGCGCAAATAAAACTCCATTAGAACAAGCACCCTATTATAGGCCGAAAAATATGGAAATACTTTGGAACTCATCCTTCCGGCTTTGACTGAAATGAACAAACCGCACTGTATTGTATGCTTATTGTACTTCACATCTGTAAAGGTTCCAGCGTGCGCTCAGCCTTGGTTAACCCACACGGCCGCTATGAAATATGAGGTGCCTCAAAAATTCTAATCCAGTTAGGTTAGGTATACTTTGTGGTTAAGGTTTAAAGGTTAGGTTAGGTTAGGTATACTTTGTGGTTAAGGTTAGGTAATACTTTGGGGTTAAGGTTAGGTTGGGTTTAAAGGTATACTTTGTGGTTTAAGGTTAGGTTAGTTAGGTTTTAGGTATACTTTGTGGTTAAGGTTAGGTAGGTTAGGATACCTTGTGGTTAAGGTTAGGTATACTTTGGGGTTTAAGGTTAGGTTAGGTTGGTTGGGTTATACTTTGTGGTTAAGGTTAGGTTTAGGTTAGGTATACTTTGTGGTTAAGGTTAGGTTAGGTTAGGTATACTTTGTGGTTAAGGTTTAGGTTAGGTTAGGTATACTTGTGGTTAAGGTTAGGTTAGGTTAGGTATACATTGTGATTAAGGTTAGTTAGGTGGGTATACTTTGTGGTTAAGGTTTAGGGTTTAGGTATAACTTTGGGGTTTAAAGGGTTTAGGTTAGGTTAGATTTTTACTTATAGTGTTTTGATGATTTTGGGGAGCCATAAATCACTTATATTTGCTTCCCCCCACAAAACCCCGTATTCCGCCAGTTCCCCCAGGCTGTTGGTTTATAGGGGGAAGAAAAAAAGATAGGGGTGAAGACTTTTCCAAAGTTTTAAACCAAAAAATATTGGTGTCTCTGAAAACGACCGCGAAACTCTCGTCCATTATTACAAAAGTTTGTTTCTTAGTTCTAAATGAAACCAAGTCGTTTCGTACATCACGCGGTTGAACTTGACTCTAGAGTACCGAAATGACACCAGTATGTACGAAATACTCAAAATCTGTACGAAACTAACTACTTTCAATTCAATATACCAAATTAAGAAAAGTTTTTTGATTAGGCCAAAGGCTTTGATTCATTTAAACTTCCTGTAATCCCGGGGAGTTAGCTTCTATGGACCACTGTGGCCCGCGCCGTACCCGTGGCCGTGCGGTACGGGGCTGACGCCGTTATAGTGGACGAGAACTACGCGTTCGCCTTTAGGTCAGACACACACACTCGGGTGCTAACGCTGCACTCTTAGCCTCTCTCGCTTTACCATATACACCACACCTTCACTACACACCTTCCGCCTTGTATCACCGTAAATAAATGACTTGAAGGTCACGCTTCTTAGGCATTGAGGGTGCATGTTTTTCTTTTGTAATTATTTTAAAAAATAAAGGGCTATATAGTTTCCATATTGTAGGATGTGCCTAAACAAATTCATCAGTAAGCTTTCCATCTCGTCTGTCCAGTCAGCAGCATGTTTGTTTGTCTTCTTGAGAGTTTTAGAAGAAAAAGATCTTGCAATAAATAATATAGTCATCCACTAATTTCGGTCCTTTATAACAGAAAACGTTTTTGCTCACGTCAAATGACGAGCAAAAATAGCTTCAAAGTGTTCTCTGTTTGGTCAACCAAACAGGCTTTCATCGAGCAAAATCCTCAAACTGCTCAGTGAAATCTGCTCACTGACAGAATAGTGCCCGTGTAATAGCCGCTTAAGGTACGTAGTGTTTGTTAATTGGTACTTTCAACCAGTAATTGAGGTACGAGGTCAAAAATACTCTTTTCCCATGTATTTTGATGTGTTAAAACTGATGGTCACTTAAAAATTGTCGAAAATGCCCCCTTTTGCAGTTTTCCCCCCTCATAACAACCTGGGGGCCCTCGGGAACACGGGGTTTTGGCGGGGAAAATGCAACTAGTTTTTTTACTGATAGCATATTATGTGGATGACAAAATATATCCGGTAAACACACTATGGATTGACATAAGACCGAAGATACATAAAAATATATAACTGATAAAGGGCTACGGGAATTACTTACCTAATACAGTACCTGAAAAATCTCTAGTTAAATCCTTAACTACAAAGGTAAAACTGCAGTTTTAATACAATACATGGACATTGGTTACGTAACCCAGACTCCCCCGCTAGTTCACTAAAACCCAACCTGGACGTTGGTTGAGAAGCCTAACCTAGAGCGGGGATAAAGCGGAGATAACTGCAAGATGAGGCATTTTTTATGATTTTTAATGTGACCATAATTCTTACCACATCAATATACATGGGAAAAAGTACTTTTGACCTCGTACTCAATTAGTGGTTGAAAGTACCAATTTACCGTAGTGGGGGACCAGTACCAATTTAACGTACTTATCCTAATGTTTTTTTCCCATTTGTGGGTTTTTTTGTTTGTTCGGGTGGTTCCCGATAGAATTGACTTCTGTATTTGTGTCTACTACTACCACTACTATTTTACTATTACTACTACTACTACCACTACTATTGTTACTATTACTACTCTACCACTACTATTGTTACTATTACTACTACTACCCCCTACTATTTTACTATTACTACTACTACCACTACCACTACTATTGTTACTATTACTACTACTACCACTACTATTGGTTTCTATTACTACTACCACCAATGGCGTACCCAGAAAATGGAAAGGGGGGGGGCCAAAAAAATAAAAAATAAAAAAAATATATATTATATATATATATATATTTTATTTTTTATTTTTTTTGGCCCCCCCCTTTGGCATACCCCCGAAAATGGAAAGGGGTTGGGCCCATATAATATATATATATATATATAATAAAAAATATTTAATAAAAAAAAAAATATATACATATATATAAAATAAAATAAAATAAAAAATAAAAAAATTAAAAAATATATAAAAATCTTAAAATGTAAAAAAAAAAAATACAATTCAAAAAAAAATTATATAAATGAAATATAAAAATATGAAAAAATCAAAACAAAAAAAATAATAATATATTGTTACGAATACCCCCGTTCACTTGCACCGCCGGGCGACGAGGGGCTTCGAGTTTTTGGAGCGTCCGCGGGTGGGTGTCGAGGCCACGCCTCGCCACTGATTGGCGGGTGTTTTCATCAAGACCGGGGCGTGCACCGTGCACCGCCAGGCAGTGAACGTCAGACCTTCCCGGGGATAACATAACACACGTAGCTCATCTTCCCGGGATTACTGGACAGCTGGATGGCCTAGAAAGTGCCCTGAGGAGCCCACCCCCACCCCCTGACATCCCAGTGACAGCGACTGCACGCGGGCGTGCCGATGTTGAGACAGTGACTCAGTGAACGTTGTGTAGTGGGCGTCCCGGGGTTGTGAGACAGTGACTCAGTTGCGTAGTGGGCTTGCCCCCCCCCACCCCCCCCCGTGTGAGAGACAGTGACTCAGTGAACGTTGTGTAGTGGGCGTGCCCTGGGTTGTGAGACAGTGACTCAGTTGCGTAGTGGGCGTGTCCCCCCCCCCCCGTGTGAGAGACTGACTCATGAACGTTGTGTAGTGGCGTGCCTGGGTTGTGAGACAGTGCCCTCAGTTGCGTAGGGGCGTGCCCCCCCCCTCCCCCCGTGTGAGAGACAGTGACTCAGTGAACGTTGTGTAGTGGGCGTGCCTGGGTTGTGAGACAGTGACTCAGTTGCGTAGTGGGCGTGCCCCCCCCCCTCCCCCCGTGTGAGAGACTGACTCAATTGTGCAATAAAAGGAGCCGTGCACAGCACTAAAGGGTTTCCCTTCAGTCCTTCCCGCCCCCTCCATTGTCCCGAGCCGTAAGTGTGTGACGAAGTTGAGGGTGGTGGATGACCCCCCCCCCCTCGTTTCGTTACAATATATATAAAATATATATATATATATATATATATATATAATATATATATTATATATAATATATATATATATATATATATATATATATATATATAATATAATATAAAATATAAAATTCATAAATTTAATTACTTCTTTTTGTTTTTGTTTTTGTTATTTTTTTATTTTTTTTTTCTCTCTCTCCTCTCTCTCTCTCTCTCTCTCTCTCTCTCTTCTCTCTCTCTCTCCTCTCTCTCTTCTCCTCTCTCTCTCTCTCTCTCTCTCTCTCTCTCTCTCTCTCTCTCTCTCTCTCTCTCTCTCTCTCTCTCTCTCTCTCTCTCTCTCTCTCTCTCTCTATATATATATATATATATATATATATATATATGTATTATAATTCATTCTTTGCAAAAGGGGGGGGGGGGCATGGCCGCATGCTCCCCCCCTCGGTACGCCACTGCCTGTGTTACTATGAGTCGAGAAGGTTTCCCATTACTTAGGTGTATAATTAAGAGATGTTTTTGGCTAGGTGCCAGAAGTCACGGGAAGAATTGAAACTAGATGTTAAATATTGTGGAAATTATCCACCAACCACCCTCTCAATATTTGGCAGAGTGGTGGTTTGTTACCCCCCCCCCCTTGTGAGGGAGGTATTGTCCGCTCATCAAGGGGGTGCGTAGGGATGTATATATATATAGTTTATAATGGTAATGGGTATTAATTAAGGTCATTTAAGTAAATGATAAAGTACTGGGTTGATATAAATGAACATTCCCAGTAGTTATTAAGCATTTGCACCTTAAATAATTAGCACCTTGGTTCTAAGCGTGATCATTGGCTATTGGCTGCCGCCCATTAGATACTAGCCACTGAAATGTGTATACGTGGCTGGGTAGGGTGACGATCGCTGTCGCCCGCTTACGGAGTTTTAGTACACTCCAGACATCCGAGAGAACAACATCTCTTATTAAATATATATGTGCTTGTATATATAAGTTCACTCCAGACCCTTACGTTAATAACACCTTTGACTCTCTTCTCTGATTATAACGAGAAGAACTGTACATACGTTCATTTTGTACATATAAGTGTTAAATCAAAGGACGTGTTAAATACGACACACTGATTATACCTCCGCGTCTGTTGGTGTGATAACCGTTTGACGCCTCGATAACTAATAACGCCTCCGCCTCCGCCCTTCACAGGCGGCCTCTTTCACGCTCACCACTTTGAATAACAAGACATTGCAGTATTGATAAGACCTACAACCAATTCAACCCTACTATCCACCGACAAGTATCCTAGTTAGTTGACTAGTTGGGGTATTGTGTCGGGATGAGATAGACAATGGGTGTTGTATAGGTAAGACCTCAAATAAATATATGTGACAATAAAATTTCCACATTGGTGCCCCGAGTGAGGAATATTGGTGTACATGTGGTTCAAAGTGGTCATTGTGAGGCGTAATTATGAGCCTATCACAACCGCTGGTTGTGAGAGCGGAGGTGAGGTGTTTCGCGGCGTCAGGAACGATTCAACAGCCGTTCAACTACCATACGCCAGGTAGTAGATAACATCAGAGGTTACGTAGCATTAGTTATTGGTAAAAGTTAAGTGCTGGTTGGTCATAGGCCTGGTTATGCGCCTTGACAGGCCAACCAACGGCCCTTCCAGCACTTATGATATAATAATTATAATTAATCAAGTATAGGCGTCCA
The DNA here is from genome assembly GCA_016584305.1 of Chionoecetes opilio. NCBI lineage: Eukaryota > Metazoa > Arthropoda > Malacostraca > Decapoda > Majidae > Chionoecetes > Chionoecetes opilio. The sequence continues at coordinate 6,205 of JACEEZ010016984.1, forward strand.
GCCTCTGGCCCCTTTGCTTTTGGCTCAGTTCTTGCGGCTGGAACGTGGCAGCGAGCTCAAAGTGCATTTAAAATAAAGGGGAAAAGAAAAAAGAGGGTTCACTTTCAAAAGATAGCAAAGAACATCACATCAGTGTTCAGGTATTCAATTGCATTTGATCAAATCATGAGACAGATTGGTCCGAAAATAAAATGTTTGTTGCATAGACCCCCATTGATTTTGACAGCACTATTTGCATGTCAAATTTCAGCTCAATCCGACAATATTTAGGAGTAGTTATTCACTTTTTGGCTCACGAATGGTTCCACTCCCCTTAAGCGAATGGGTCTTATGGTAAGTGGCAGCTCGCTTCGCTCGCTGTCAATTAATTTTTATCAACTGACAATTATTTTAGTGACGTAATCTTGCATTTAATATTTTATTTGACTTAGTTATGAACTAAATCATGGCGGCATTAGCTAAGCATTCATTATCGGCTAAATTAGCAATGCTCACACGAATATATAATAAGTGTGAGGACGCAATTAAGTCTATTCCTATTGATTATATTAATTTAAGGACAGGTCTACCATTGTTAAATGAGCAATGGGATAAATATGAGGAGGTTTACTTCCTATATGAAGTTCAATTAAGACAGGCTGGGGATAAAGAAATGATTCACCAATGTGTGATCAATTATGAACAACAGTGTCAAAGATATCTCGATAAAGTATTTGAATATGAGGGGTTACTGGAGTGTGCTCATATTCCATCAACAGCTAAAGTTTCTTTAACCCAAAATTTGCAAGGTATTGAGCAGGACCCCCCCCCTCCCACAGGGAGATCAAGATTGTTACACTTAATTAAGGGTAATCAGCTATATCAGCCACCCTTAGAGTTTAAAGATCCCTCGTTACTGGGTATTTATCCTGCGCCTGTTAAATTTACGCAAATCAAACTGCCTGTAATTAAGATTCAAACTTCTCAGCCTACCAGTAAAGCACTTAGACCTACTCAAATAAAAGATACAATCCCTAAATCCAGGGCTACTTCTAATGAAGTACGAAGAATAAATTGTGTCTTATGTGAGGGGGAACATCCACCCTCTACATGTAATATCTATTCAGATTGTTCCACGAGAGTTGAAAGGTTAATGAGCCTTGGTAATTGCCTAACCTGTCTCCGTGGTAAACATGCTTCAAATGCATGCCCTGTAAACTTAAAAACTTGTAGGAAATGTACTTAAAAACTTGTAGGAAATGTAAACAATCTATTCATAACATCGCTCTTTGTCCTAACAGTGATTATAACTCAGACCCTACAGAAGTTAAAACGGCAGTCACTAATAAGAGTAGTTCAGCAGCTGTTCCTACTGCAAAAGTGAAGGGGAGCCACAATGGTAATTCAGTCATTGTAAAGACAATGTTTGACAGTGGTGCACAAAAATTCTTCATAAGTAGGGAGATAGTTGAATTGTTACAACTACCCATAATTAATAAAGTGAATTAGCCATATCAGGTTTTCTTGCCAATAAAGAAGCTCAAAACTCTGACATAGTTCAAACACTAGTCCAATTAGGGAGATATAAATGTAGGGTAGCTGCTGTAGTTAATAATATTGGTATTAGTTTAACTGTTAATGGACTAAAAGACGCAGCTGAAATGCTGAGGGATAATGGTGTTAAACTAGTTAGTAATACCTTCAAGGACGTTGATGGTCCCTTTCAATTAATAACACTGGTCGACAAAAAAAAATCGAAGATATGGTTCTGGACTAAATGAAGCTGATTATAGGTAAATCGACCCTGCTGAACTCGAATCTGATGTTCAATTAACTCTATCACGTCCAGTTTTTGAGAACCAGACGCAATTCATGAAAAAATATGGGTAAAATCAGCAGAAATAGGTTTCGCCAATGTTTTCATTTTAAACTCTTAATCTTTTCTTTTCTCAAGCCTATTTAGGGCAGTGCAGTGTTTTTGAGTCAGTGTGGTTTGTGCAGTGAGCAGGGGAGGGTGTGCGCGCTGCGTATTGGCGAGGGGTTAGCAGGCTGTGTAGTACATTTTTACCTACTGATCGTACAGCTATTGGCATATGTTTCAACATTTTATTTTTCTTTGCAGATATGATGTGCTTGATTTAGTGGAGTCCTAATTTTAGTTGGTTTACCGTATATAGTACCTTGTACCGGGCTGTGATGGAGCGCCGTAACTGTGTGAATGCATCGGACAGTTTTTGTTACATATGTGGAATTTTTACCCCATGACAGTCTGAAGAAACCTCTTACAAAGAATGTTAAAGCAGCTTATCTGCATTACTTCAAGTGCCGTATAGGTGATCAAGATAAGAAGTGGGCCCCTCACGTAGCATGCAACCCCTGTGTGAACCACTTGAATGAATGGATGCGTGGCAAACGGCCATCAGGCATGGCATTCGGCATCCCAATGGTTTTGGCGTGAACAAAAGGATCACAGTACTGACTGCTACTTCTGCCTCACTAACATCAAAGGATATTCAGTAAAAACGCGAGCTAAAATCAGGTATCCTGACGTACCTTCTGTCATCAGGCCTGTGCCAAATGGTCCTGATCTCCCAGTTCCAAATGTTCCAATTGCAAGTGCTATAAGTGAATCAGATTCGAACGAGGAGGATAATCCCATGGATACAGACTTTCAAGAAATGGCAGACAACAGAGAGCCCAAATTCATCAGTCAGGAAATGCTACATGACCTTGCTAGGGACCTAGATCTACCCAAGGAGAAAAGTGAAGTCCTTGGATCTCGTCTCAAGGAATGGAATTTGCTACAAGAAGGAGTTCTCATCACCACGTTTTCGTCGTAGAACATAAAGAACTTTCAAGCTTCTTCAAGATGGAACACAAGCTCTGTTACTGCTTTGATGTTGACTCCCTCATGGAACAACTTTGTGAGTCTCACACTTATGATAAGAGTGAGTGGCGGCTGTTCATAGATTCAAGAAAAAACACGCTAAAGGCCGTTCTTCTGCATAAAGGAAATAAGCTTCCGAGTGTTCCAATTGCGCATGGCCATGAAATGAGTGAAACTTATGAAACTATGAAGACTTTGTTATCTGCTGTTAAATATGAAGAACATCAGTGGAATCTGTGTGGGGACCTGAAGGTAATCTCCTTGCTTCTAGGACTCCAGTTAGGTTACACTAAGCACATGTGTTTTCTTTGTTTGTGGGACTAGAGCGGACAGCAAACATTACAAACAAAAGGAATGGCCAGCACGACCGAAAGACTCACCTGGCAGGTTCAACTGTATGTACAAACCTCTTGTTGACAGTGAAAAAGGTGTATATATCAAGTCAAAATTTACTGTGATTTGGCATATTTTCGGATATTTCCAAGATGTGGCACATTTTCGGATATATTTGGAACATAATTTAAGTATATTTTTTGCCAGATATGTACATTAGGTCCTAATAAAGCCGCAGGCACCACCAGAATTTAATTACGAGTAATATATATTAACGTAGGGGGATTGTTTCGATTAATTATATAATTATATATACGTATATAATTATAATAGCTATTAAAATTTTAAAAGCCGATATTTCAAAAACTATACGTGCTACCGTAGATAACAGTGAAGTCGCCAGTTCTACGTTTCTTTGTTATTTACAGACGTGTGGTGGCGTTAATACTTACATTTGTACATCCATGATTTCAGGAAAGTTAGAAGGGGCTATCTGGAGAGTCTGTCATTTTGTGTCTTCATTTGTGTCATATTAGGGCTATAAATGAACAAATGACAAAAATAAAACCGAGTGGCGACCTCACTATACCTAGTACAACAGTAAAGTCGCCAGCTAGTATTTTAACCCAACAGTTGAGTCGCCACTCTGGGGAATTCAGGGAAATTAGAGTTAAAGTAAAACAAGTCTCTATACATATTAGCTGCGGAAGATGCTTGGATATATAAAAATTCCTCTGCCAACGTGAAAATAAATTCTATTAAAGTTTGAAAGATCTGGCAAGTCTTGTGTCCTGTCGCCCGAAAGGCTATTGTTTACTATCTGTCATCGCGCGAAGAAAAACGTGAGAAGCAAAATGCGCAACAGTTATATTTGCAGATACAAAGCATAAAACAACGCTGAAACAGAGTAGATTATACAGTCATGATATAAACTACTGTGTAACATCTTCAGTGGCACATAAAAATCAGTAGTGATGCTATAATTCGTAATATTTGGCGCCTGGCGACTTCACTGCAGGTGGCGACTTCACTGTTATCTACGGTAGAGAAAAAGCAATGCCATTTTTTAAATCAGCAGCGAAAATGCTTTCCAACCCACACACAATGAACTTAGAACCATTTTTGGTGTCGACCAGTGTAATAGGCGCTGATTATTTTGGGCGTTACCTATAAGGAAGGTCATCAAAAGACATAACGTCTCAATGTTCACCAGTGCTGGTGGTAAGGTAATAATGGGACCCATCCCACATACTCACCAAGCCAAACAAGAGAAGAGTATTCCTAGTCATGCACAACCCCTATTAATTACCAAAATTGGAACCACTTTCTTGCCCACACTAATTAGTGAGGTATTAGAGGAAAGTGATGTTCCAGCTAATAATCAATATATCGCCACTAATGAAAATCCTAATAATAATGTGTCGCGAGGAAATTCTACCCTCAAATTAAACGCAGTGTAATGCCAGGATTTTGGATATACGTTGTAGATTAAGATCAATTTACTTTCATTCTAGGTTTAATGAGCACATGTAAATGTATGTAGATGATAAGCATTGCTCCTCGTAACTTTTTTATCATTAATTTCCTTCCGTCCTTTCTTCCCCCCCCCCCCCCCCCCCCCCTCCATAATCTCTCTCCCTTTGTCCATTTCCTTGTAAATCCACTTCAACGGTTTATTTCTGCGACACTTAAATTAGCGAATCTTAATCCCAATAGATTAAAACATTCTAGAATCACACATACTCTCTTATTCTTTTAGGTATTTGAGCATTCGTATAGTAAATTGTTTCCGGAAACCCATGACATCAATAAGTTTCCGTGGAACGCTAATTATTTTCATTTTTCACCATGGAAGGAAGACAAAGACGCCTTCTCATGACCAATTTTTAAGCCGGCCACACACAACACCGGCGCGGGCCTGTCCAGCCGACGAAAAGGGGCGTGGCTAGAGGCGGCCGTGTGTGTGTGTGGGGGTGTTTTTCATCCGGCGGGGCCGGGTCGCAGCGGCCGATGAAATCAGTCGGCGCTTGAAAATTCCGTCCGGCGGGCCGGGCCGCCTGCGTGTGTGTGGGTGCCTTCCGGCGCGGCCCGCCCCTCGCTCGGCAGATAATGACTAATTGTACCAGTTATAATTGTATTTATGATAATATAGGTTTTAAATATATGACGTATTATATATAGTATGACGTATTATATATGGGTATATATATGGCTGCACATGCGCCATCCACCAACAATTAAGTCATTGTCGGACAGCAGATTCATGTTGTCACCACGGTGGTCCGACGTGTACTGTATATTTTCATGAGTGCGGCCGGTGTGTGTGTGGGTCTCGTCCGGCGAACGATGCCCTGCCACTTTTTGTCGGCCGGACAGGCCGCGCCGGTGTGTGTGTGGCCGGCTTAACATAGATTCGATGGTAGGATTAGGGAAACTTAACTATTTTTACCGACAAAATTTTCATCATCGTTGAACATAATTTATTACTCTGTTCGCTCAAAAGTAATTCCTTTTGCCCTCATATTCTAACCCGGTTTTTTAATCATTCAATGTCAATGTTATTAAGTCATGGGTGTATCAACGAACATCTGTTTCCCCGCGCGAACGCCAACCCACGCCACTAATACTCACTCTGCCCTTGGCTCTCACCCCATCAGGTTGGTACATAGGATTCTCTTCCCAGTTCGGTATATATTTCCAATACAAGAACATTCACTTGTCTATTAATATACTCGCGCATCATTCCTTGTCTTGTTAACTAATTGACTCTGCCCTTGGCTCTCACCCCATTAGAATCTCCCTACAAACTCTCTACGACCGCCAAGCCATTTAAACAAACACATGCACACGACTCTTACACTTCCCCCTCCCCATTTCTCACTATTCATTCTTTTGTGTCCTTTTTTTTGGTTTCATTGGAAAGGATAGGAGACCGCCATAATAGGTTGAGTGGTTTTTCGTAGTGTGTTGGGGGCGATGCAGTGTGTCCACCAGCGGCCCCGCGTGTGACTCATAACTAATTCTTAGAACGACAGTGTGACCTCCAGCGTCCACTCGGCTTATGCTGGATCATTAAACAATTGAAACGGCGGAGTTGATAGAGTCTTCTCGAATGTGCGTGTCGTTCCCGGCTACCATATAATTATTTCCAACTGTGTCAAGCAACTTAGTGCATTTATCTTCCTGTAATACGTCCCCCTAGTATTTTTCAATGTTCCATTAATATATAGTGTCAACCTCCGTGGAGACGTGTGTTTGGTATTAATAAACCTGAATTCCGAGGTGACTGATTCTTATGTAGGTTAATCAACCCAGGTGACATGCAAAGTGTGTTAAGGAGATACTTACTCGCAGTCCTCCGATTCTAATTACGTGTTGACCCGGTAAAGTATTCATTTGAAATATAAAATTCATGTTACTTTCTTGTCGACAAATATTAAAATTCTGTTCAAGAGTTAGACTTTAAGGATAAATCTTGAACTGGTGGCAGCATACTCATAATATAATCCTACATTTCTTCTTTAGTAACACTTCTGGGTTCATGGGAGGAATAAATTAATCTCAAAACAACCCACGAATTGCGGCAATACAGCAGGATTATGGTTTAAAGGCCCTACCTGGCTGAAAGAATGTAATATTGATCCTAAACAGGTTTCCACTCAGCCAGACATATCTGTAGATATAATAAGGGAACCTGAATTGATCCCAGATCCTGTGATAGACATCAAAAAGTTTTCCTTACTGAGCAAACTAATCAAGACTGCTAATATAGTCTTCCAACCCATTAAAAGGGATAGCTTTGATCCTTTGAAGTTTTGGGTCAGAACAATACAAAAGCAGGTATTTCCTGAGGAATATCAGCTCTTGGCCTCAGCCAGCCCCCATAGGAACAAATTGACCAAATTATTAGGTCTGTACCTAGATCATGAGGGTATTAGTAGGTGTCGAGGACGAAATTTGAAAGCTGGTCTTACAAATACCACCTGAAATCCCATACTAATTCCCAAACGCCATCATCTTACTAAATTGTTGGTGGAAGAATATCATAGGAACTCATTACATGGCGGAATGGCTACAATATTAGCCGATATCAGGTGTCAATTTTGGATACATCATGGTAGACAGGCAGTCAAATATTACCTCAAATATTGCATTAAATTTAATAGATCTGAAGGTAAACTAGTCGCCTATCTAGGTCCCCCTGAACTTCCCGCTGATAAAGAGCTAAAACCATTTGAGGTCAATGGTGATGATTATACTGGGGATATTTTAAATAAAGGAGCTAACTCTCCCCCCGATCAAATATATGTCTGCATATTCACTTGTACCTCTATCAGGGCTATAAATTTGAAATTAGTCAAAGACCAAAGTGCCGAAACCTCTATTCAAATGTTCCGGCGCTATGTGGCCTGGGGTGATATCACTTGAAGCGGAACTTCAGTTTTCGCCGGCCCCCAGTTGTGGAAATTATCCACCAACCACCCACTCAATAATTGGTAGAGTGGTGGTTTTGTTCTCCCCCTTATGAGGGAGGTATTGTCCACTCATCAAAGGGGGTGCGTAGGGATGTATATATATAGTTATAATGGTAATGGGTATTAATCAAGATAATTTAAGTAAATGATAAGTACTGGGTTAATATAAATTAACATTCCCAGTGGTTATTAAGCATTTGCACCTTAAATAATTAGCACCTTGGTTCTAAGCGTGATCATTGGCTATTGGCTACCGCCCATTAGATACTAGCCACTGAAATTTGTATACGTGGCTGGGTAGGGGGACGATCGCTGCCGCCCGCTTACGGAGTTTTAGTACACTCCAGACATCCGAGAGAACAACATCTCTTATTAAATACTAGCCGCAAAGCCGCCCTCCGGGCGGCCTTTTTGGCTAGCTCCTGCGGAGGGCTATTGGTGGGCCTTCGGTCCACCACCTGTGTCCCAGCAAACATGGGCTATGCGGGCCTGTGTCGGCTTGTGCCGGGTACGTATCGGCACCGCGGGCAGGGGCAACGATGAAGAT
>JACEEZ010016985.1:0-5000 GCA_016584305.1 Chionoecetes opilio
TAGTATATTAGTAGTAGGAACTGCCTCGTGTAGTCTACGGTCTTGAAGCTTCCTTATTTTCTTATGTTATGTTCTAATAGTAGTAGTAGTAGTAGAAGTAGTAGTAGTTTTAGTAGTAGTAGTAGTTAGTAGTAGCAGCAACAGCAGTAATCGTAGTAGCAGCAGCAGCAGCAGCAGTAGTAGTAGTAGTAGTAGTAGTAGTAGTAGTAGTAGTAGAGGAGTAGTAGTAGTAAGCAGTATGTCAGTAGTAGCAGTATACAGTAAGCAGCAAGCAGTAGCTAGATGTAGCAGCAGTCGCAGCAGTAGTAGAAGCAGTAGTAGTAGTAATAGTAGTAGTAGTAGTAGTAGTAGTAGTAGTAGTAGCAGTAGCAGTAGCAGTAGCAGCAGCAGTAGCAGCAGTAGTAGCAGCAGTAGTAGAAGCAGTAGTAGTAGTAGTAGTAGTAGTAGTAGTAGTGTAGTAGTAGTAGTAGTAGTAATGTTAGTGGTGCAGCAGCAAGGGTCAGGGATCTTTTAGGGGCGTAATGGTAAGGGGGCGGCGGCATAGACCAGCCATTTATAATTCAGGGTCTGTCAGGCTCCGGAGGGGAAGTGACCTGCTTGATTCGGCCCAGACACGTTTTATGACTCTTTACAACCCCTTCCTCTCCTCCTCCTCCTCCTCGGTGCGGTCGTCATCATCATCCTTCTTCTCATCCTCTTCCCTTCCTTCATAGTGTGGGAAACGCCCTCAAGAGTCAAGATCATCTTCTTAGGGATCCATTTTTTCCTGTTTGCGTCCACTTCCTGCCGTTCTCTCTTCTTCATCAGGTTGTCCTTCTCTGTATTCCATCTGCTCTTCTTGGATGTTCTCTCTCTCTCTCTCTCTCCTCTCCTCTCTCTCTCTCTCTCTCCTCTCTCTTCCTCTCTCCTCCCTCCCTCCCTCCCTCCCCCTCCCTCCCTCCCTCCCTCCTCCCTCCCTCCTCCCTCCCTCCCTCCTTTCTCCTCCATCTCCTCTCTCTCTCTCTCTCTTCTCTCTCTCTCTCTCTCTCCTCTCTCTCTCTCTCTCTCTCTCTCTCTCTCTCTCTTCCTCTCTCTCTCTCTCTCTCCCTCCCTCCTCCCTCCCTCCCTCCCTCCCCCTCCCTCCCTCCCTCCCTCCCTCCCTCCCTCCTCCTCCCTCCTCTCTTCCTCTCTCCTCTCTCCCTCTCTCTCCCTCCTCCCTCCCTCCCTCCTCCCTCCCTCCCTCCCTCCCTCCCTCCCTCTCTCTCTCTCTCTCTCTCTCTCTCTCTCTCTCTCTCTCTCTCTCTCTCTCTCTCTCTCTCTCTTCTCTCTCTCTCTTTTTTCATGGCCATTATTCCCTCATAAGTCTGCTGCTGGCCGCCATTCCTCACACCTGAACCATCATAGCCCGCCCCTCGTCCTCAAAACTTCCCTCCCGCCTCTCCCTCACAAGTACACGATGACCGCCTTAACGCAAACTAATGTCTGGGCGGGCGAGAACCTGTACCCCATTTTCACTCCGTCCTCACAAGTAGTCAAGCGGTGCGGCCGGATATGCGGTAGGCCCGGCGCCGTGGCAAATAGTAGTGCAGGTGGCTGGTAATGAAATACAGGCGTTAAAAGTGCAAGGTAAAGACGGTGTTCGAGTTGAGATACGACACGAGGAAGAAAGATTTACGTGCTGACAACCACCATTATTCGGGCCGCCACAGCCGCGGTGTTCCCGCCTCCCGCCTGCTACTTGCCGCGCCTCATAAAGTGAACAAACAATGACCGACAGACAGGGGTCACTCGGGATGAGGGATGTGTGTTTTGACTCGGCTGTCTGTCGGTGTTGTGCCGCCCCAGCATCTCGGCCCAGGCTGCCGCGCCCCTGCAGGCACCAAGCGGGGACGTGCAGGGGATGGTGAGCCCTGCCTGGGGTTCCCGCGACCCTGCCAAGTTGTGCCTTTGGAGGTCAGCGGTTGAGATCTTATTCGGTCGTAAATTTCAAATAACCGATTTGTCAGCGTTAGGGAAGCGTGGGATGGATGTGGAACGTGGCCTGAGGGAGGTGGCTTGCAGGGCGGCGGGGGTCTCAGGGTCTCAGGGATGCATGCAGGGCCGCAGGGAGGGAACGCCAACGGCCGAGCGTGCGACCTGGCAAGCACACACACTGAACATATATTGATGAAAATATGAATTAAATAGATACAAATAAAAAAGAAAAGAAATATAAAATAGAAGTATGAGAAGAGAAGTAAAAGAATGTAACACAATAAATAAAACAAGCAAGCAAATAAAGAGACAACATACGCTGAATCCTCCAAATCCCTCGATCTCTGAAATCTAAACATGCTGCTGCTGCTGCTGCTTGGTGCCGTCTGCCCCACACACCGCCTGACGCTGCGGGTTGTGTGTGGGGGGGGGGGGGGGTATGGACCGGGGGGGGAGTAGTGAGACGCTCCTTGAACCCCAGTGCCGCACGATAACTAAAGACAGAAAAGCTGAACACACAAAGGGCTCCAATAAATCATGATAAAACTATGGTATTGATAATGACGATGGTGATAAAAGGCAGAGAGTCAAGGCTTTTGTTCTGTCAGTTACGTTCTGGTCGCGTGTTGTGCTAAACGCCTTCACTCCTCATTGTCTCCTCCTGGTCTCCTCTTCGTCTCCTCTTGGTCTCGTCTTGGTCTCCTCTTGGTCTCCTCATGGTCTCGTCTTGGTCTCCTTGTCTCCTTTTGGTCTCCTCTTGGTCTCCTCTTGGTCTCCTTGTCTCCTCATGGTCTCCTCCTGGTCTCCTCTTGGTCTCCTCTTTATCTCCTCTTTGTCTCCTCTTTGTCTCCTCTTTGTCTCCTCTTGGTCTCCTCTTGGTCTCATTGTCTCCTCTTGGTCTCCTCATGGTCTCCTCTTGGTCTCCTCATGGTCTCCTCTTGGTCTCCTCATGGTCTCGTCTTGGTCTCCTCATGGTCTCGTCTTGGTCTCCTCTTGGTTTCCTCTTTGTCACCTCTTTCTCCTCTTGGTCTCCTCTTGGTTTCCTCTTTGTCACCTCTTTCTCCTCTATCTCCTCTTGGTCTCCTCTTTGTCTCCTCTTGGTCTCATTGTCTCCTCTTGGTCTCCTCTTGGTCTCCGTCAGCCTTGCGGTGGAGTATTTGCCTCACGTGTTGCGCTGTGGTGTCGCTCTGAGGGGAGTCCTGATGAATGGCTCCCGAGGCAGGCCAGGACTCACGGCTCCTCTATACTGATGACCTTGTGCCGTGACCTCCTGGTGGCGGGGTTATCATGACCCTCGAGTGTTGCCAAAATGTGTTATCATGACCCTCGAGTGTTGCCAAAATGTGTTATCATGGCCCTCGAGTGTTGCCAAAATGTGTTATCATGACCCTCGAGTGTTGCCAAAATGTGTTATCATGGCCTTTGAGTGTTGCCAAAATGTGTTATCATGGCCTTTGAGTGTTGCCAAAATGTGTTATCATGGCCTTTGAGTGTTGCCAAAATGTGTTATCATGGCCTTTGAGTGTTGCCAAAATGTGTCATCCTCCCTTCTTCTTCTTTCTTCTTCTTCTTGTGACCTTTGACGCTTAGTATCGCTTCATAGGTCCTCTTCAACTTCTTCTCCTGAGTTAATCCCGCGTATACTAATAAAGATTGAAGATTAGTAGAAGTTTGTAATGTAAGTTAATCTTTAGGTTGTATGTAAGGCTTATGTAAGTTTTGTAAGAGATGTGAATATACCTAACTATGAAAAAATTCCCTTGCTGTTGTTGTCCTGTCTCTGGGCTCTCCTGTGTTCTCCCGTGTTCTCGTGTTCTCGTGTGTTGGGTTCTCGTGTTCTTGTGTGTTGTGTTCTCGTGTTCTTGTGTGTTGTGTTCTCGGGTTCTCGTGTTCTTGTGTGTTGGGTTCTCGTGTTCTTGTGTGTTGGGTTCTCGTGTTCTTGTGTGTTGTGTTTTTCTCGTTTCTTGTGTGTTGGGTTCTCGTGTTATCGTGTTGTGTGTTGGGTTTCTCGTGTTCTCGTGTTCTTGTGTGTTGGGTTCTCGTGTTCTTGTGTGTTGTGTTCTCGTGTTCTTGTGTGTTGGGTTCTCGTGTTCTTGTGTGTTGGGTTCTCGTGTTCTCGTGTTCTTGTGTGTTGGGTTCTCGTGTTCTTGTGTGTTGTGTTCTCGTGTTCTTGTGTGTTGTGTTCTCGTGTTCTTGTGTGTTGGGTTCTCGTGTTATCGTGTTGTGTGTTGGGTTCTCGTGTTCTCGTGTTCTTGTGTGTTGGGTTCTCGTGTTCTTGTGTGTTGGGTTCTCGTGTTCTTGTGTGTTGGGTTCTCGTGTTCTTGTGTATTGTGTTCTCGTGTTCTTGTGTGTTGGGTTCTCGTGTTCTTGTGTGTTGGGTTTCTCGTGTTCTTGTGTGTTTGGTTCTCGTGTTCTCGTGTTCTTGTGTGTTGGGTTCTCGTGTTCTTGTGTATTGTGTTCTCGTGTTCTTGTGTGTTGGGTTCTCGTGTTCTTGTGTATTGTGTTCTCGTGTTCTTGTGTATTGTGTTCTCGTGTTCTTGTGTGTTGGGTTCTCGTGTTCTTGTGTATTGTGTTCTCGTGTTCTTGTGTGTTGGGTTCTCTTGTTCTTGTGTGTTGGGTTCTCGTGTTCTTGTGTATTGTGTTCTCGTGTTCTTGTGTGTTGGGTTCTCGTGTTCTTGTGTGTTGTGTTCTTGTGTGTTGTGTTCTCGTGTTCTTGTGTGTTGTGTTCTCGTGTTCTTGTGTGTTGTGTTCTCGTGTTCTTGTGTGTTGTGTTCTCGTGTTCTTGTGTGTTGTGTTCTCGTGTTCTTGTGTATTGTGTTCTCGTGTTCTTGTGTGTTGTGTTATCGTGTTCTTGTGTTCTCGGGTTCTTGTGTGTTGTGTTATCGTGTTCTTGTGTATTGTGTTCTCGTGTTCTCGTGTACTCGTGTGTTGTGTTCTGCTGTTCTCCGTGTGTTCTTGCTTTCATCTGGCCTTGTGTGTCGTGATGGTGTAAGTGCTAAGGGAAGCGACGTTTTTCTAGGAGTAATGAGTTAAATGAATAAGTGTTC
>JACEEZ010016985.1:7500-25000 GCA_016584305.1 Chionoecetes opilio
GATGGAATAGTGAAAACAGTGATGAAAATGGTGTTGGGTAGTATAGAGAGAGAGAGAGAGAGAGAGAGAGAGAGAGAGAGAGAGAGAGAGAGAGGGGTATAATGAAGTCTATGGGTGATATAAAAGGGAGGGTAGATGATAGTGGCTGTGAGGGCGTGGTGATGGTGTAGAGGGCGATGATGATAGCGTATTATCAGCGGCGCGGAATGGAGATAATGATTGTAATCCCACACACACAACACAACGGCGGTCATGTTTACGCGGGAAGGGGCAGGTGGGGGGTTGGGGTGGGTGTAGGGGGCGGGGGGAGGGGTGTCCAAAGGGGTCGTCAGGGTGTGTGTAGAGGGTGTTAAGAGGGTGATAAGGACCTGTATGGGACCGGGGGGGGGGGGGGGGGGGGAAGTGTCAGGAAGAACCACAGCCACCAACCCTATAATAAAAGATCCCGTTGTGGCACTAACGAGCTGGCACTTGTTGCCACTCTGGAGATCCTTTGAGACGGTGGTGGTGGTGGTGGCGGTGGCGCTGGTGGTGGTGGTGGGGAAGGGTTGTCTCTGCGTCACAAAAGGCAAAGTGTTGATTAAGAGTTTGTGTGATCTGTAATTGACTTCGTTATTCGCAAGTTGTGACGCTTTTGTTTTGGGTGATGAGGCCGTGACTACCCGATGCCAGATGGAAGGCTAAGGGATCAGCTTGTTCGTGTGTGTGTGTGTGTGTGGTGTGTGTGTGTGTGTGTGTGTGTGTGTAAACTCTCCCTACCTGTTACTTATAGATTATTGTATTTCTTCCTTATTAATTCAAAATTCCTATAATCATTAGCCACATTTTCACGCAAATCTCCCTCTCTGCTTCTTTTTCCCCTATATAGTTTTCCAGCTTTAAACCACTCCCTTTTGGTGTCCCTACGTTCCTGTCTTAAGGAATATGTATCTGTCACATCTATACTTATCTAAGCACCCTAACGCTACACATCATATATATACACAAGATAAACACTAATGTATCTTTAGGGCATTTGATTTTTTTTTAAGGATGTCGATCTTATAGTGTCGTACAATGCTGACTGTGTTTTTTCTGTGTCTTTCAGTGGGTTGAGGAAAGCTTTACGCAGTTCGAGAATGGCATCAACTGGCGGTCGTACGTGGTGTGCGACGTGGCCTACAACAACGTCAACAACTGGCTGTGGACGCCCTTCATCGAGCGAGGCCCCGCCAACCGCATGTACATCGAGGTGCAGTTCTCCATGCGCGACTGTTCCCTCTTCCCCGGCACCGCCCTCTCCTGTGAGTATATACCGGCAGGGACTGGGGGGCGTGTGTGTGTGTGGGTGTGGGGGGTATGTGTGGGTGAGTGTGTAGGGGGGTGTTAAGGTGTGTGTGGGTCAAGGATTGTGTCTCAAGATGTGTGGGTGTGTGTGTCAAGGTGTGTGTGAGGAGGGGGGTATGTGTGTGGGGGAGGGGTTGTGTGTGTGTGAGTGGGGTGAAGGGGGGGTCAAGGTGTGTGTGGGGGGGGTTTAAGGTGTGTGTGTGTGTGTCTGTCTGTCTGTCAAGGTGTGTGTGTGTGTGTCTTAAGGTGTGTGAGTGTAGGGGGGGGGGGGTTAAGGTGTGTGTGTGTGTGTGTGTGTGTCCTACGCTAAGTGCAGGGCAAGCAAGTGTTTCTGGTTATTCATTATAATTCGTTACTCCCGTTGAGGACTTCTTTGCATGAAGGGAACAGGGGGAGAATATGTAGCTTTTCTTTTTAGTATAATTTTATTCCTCCCCGAAAGTCCACCTTAATTCAATTTTTTGCGTGTCAATGACGAAGAAATTCCTGCATTTACGTTAGAATAGCGTCTAATTTTAGAGTCACTCTCATGTTTTTTAAGTTCGCATTCCTGAGTTAGTGTAAAATCGAGTTTAATTTCAGTCTTTATTCACAATTTTCTTTTGGCGAAAATCGGGACATTCCAGAGGTAGGAGGTTACGGGAAAATCCAGTGTAATTTTGGTGTCCAAGTGTGACCGTTGGAGCTGAGTTACAGAGGCGCCGCCGTGACGTTGCTCTGAATGCCACTCTTATTCTTAGTGTGACTAGCGTGTCTTATCCCAGAATAGTCGTGAAAATTACTGTCTTTGAAGAGTTAATTGTTTGCTGCAGAATTTGGTTATTTATGCTGGACTCCTGACTTCATTAAATTAATTCTTGCATTTTTTTTTTCTTTTCATTCCCACGGCGATGCAATGAGGTTTAGGAGACGTGAGGGGTGGGGGGGGGGACTTCTCTTCTCTGTCACGTTTTCTGTTGCAAAATGTGTAATGTTTTTGTAATTACACTTGAGGCGTAACTATGGTGTTCCGGGAGACGCACTTCGATTACTGGCAATGCTTCATATAACCTTCTCAGAATATCTGCATTCCTTCCATAAATAACCTCACACTCCCCTCCACACACAACCTCACACACTCCCCCTCCACACAACCTCACCCACCCCTATCCCCTCCACACAACCTCACCCACCCCTTCCCCCTCCACACAACCTCACCCACCCCTATCCCCTCCACACAACCTCACCCACCCCTTCCCCCTCCACACAACCTCACCCACCCCTATCCCCTCCACACAACCTCACCCACCCCTTCCCCCTCCACACAACCTCACCCACCCCTATCCCCTCCACACATAGCCTCACCCACCCTTTCCCCCTCCACACAACCTCACCCACCCCTATCCCTCCACACAACCTCACCCACCCCTTCCCCCTCCACACAACCTCACCCACCCCTATCCCCTCCACACAACCTCACCCACCCCTTCCCCCTCCACACAACCTCACCCACCCCTATCCCCTCCACACAACCTCACCCACCCCTTCCCCCTCCACACAACCTCACCCACCCCTATCCCCTCCACACATAGCCTCACCCACCCTTTCCCCCTCCACACAACCTCACCCACCCCTATCCCCTCCACACATAGCCTCACCCACCCTTTCCCCCTCCACACAACCTCACCCACCCCTTCCCCCTCCACACAACCTCACCCACCCCTTCCCTCTTCCCCCACACACTCTCCCTCCACACACAACCTCACCCACCCCTTCCCTCTTCCCCCACACACACTCCCTCCACACACAACCTCACACCCCCTTCCCCCCTCCACACACAACCTCACCCACCCCTTCCCCCTCCACACACAACCTCACCCACCCCTTCCCTCTTCCCCCACACACTCTCCCTCCACACACAACCTCACCCACCCCTTCCCCCTCCACACACAACCTCACCCACCCCTTCCCTCTTCCCCCACACACTCTCCCTCCACACACAACCTCACCCACCCCTTCCCCCTCCACACACAACCTCACCCACCCCTTCCCTCTTCCCCCACACACTCTCCCTCCACACACAACCTCATCCACCCCTTCCCTCTTCCCCACCAGGCAAGGAGACGTTCTCGCTTCTGTACTACGAGTTCGACGCCGCCACCAAAGAGCCGCCGTTCTGGGAGCCCGAGAGTTACAAGCTGATCGACCGCATTGCCGCCGACGAGGGACGCTTCACCAACTCCGCCGACATCATCATCAATGCCGAGGTCCGCTCCATCCCCGTCACCAAAAAGGGCGTCTATTTTGCCTTCAGGGATCAGGGGGCGTGCATTTCCCTACTCGCTATCAAGGTAAGCTACGTCCCTTCATTTCCCTTAACCCTTTCGCTGCTCTTTAGGATTTCGCTGCTATTTCGCTACTATCCCTTTTTTCTGTCACTATCTTTTTACTATAACTTTTTTCCTAACTACATATCATCTACAGTTTTGAGACAATTATACATTTAGTTATCTCAGAATATTTTGTAGTTTATGAAAAAGCTTAAGTATACCTTGAATTCCTGTTATTCCGGTGTGACCATTTGAAAATTCTTGTAGTAGTTTTATAAGACCACAGTTACTAATTTATTCCCCCTTTTTTCGTATGTATGTATGTATATAAATGTCAAAAACCTGTACACTCTCAGAAATAAGGGGTATATTAAGGGTAGAATTGTTACATCGCACCATCACTACCCTTTTTAAACCCTATGTCCAAGCTGGAGGGTAGATGCTGCCGATTATATCCTTTCATCTACCCTTTATCTACCCTTTTTAGACGAGAGGGTCGGAAAAGGGTATATTTACGTCGATCCGAAAGGGTATATTTGTAAGGGTAGAAAAAGGGTAGCAGTATTTCATCACTACAAACCCCCTTTTTCTACCCTTTTCCTACCCTTTTTTTCTAAGAGTGTACATTGCTATCAGTGTTATCAAGAACTTATTACATATCGCACTGAAAAGGTTAATACTCTTTACCTTAATGGCAGCGTATTGTTTACCTCTTGAAATAAGATGAATTTTGTTAACCCCTTGAGACCCAGAACGTAATTTCCATTGTAATTTGACTACTATTAGACGATTTTTAGTGAGTAGAAGCAATATTTTAATAGCTATGAACTATTTAGTATCCTTGTCGACTAACTAATGTGGTATATTTAGTTACTTTTCCTAATTTTATGGCTAACAACAGACATTTTTTTATAGCAAAGGAAAGATCTGGGTGTGAAGGGGTTAAGATCAGAGACTATTTCTATTCTGTAGTAAATGTGTAGGGATATTTCTGTATTTTCTGTATAAGTTCGGGTTGATATGGGCGTGGGGCGTGGGTGTGTGTCGAGGGCGTGGGGTTAGGATGGGCGGGGAGAGCTCGAGTGACGGGTTGTCGTGGAGTGTTGGGCGTCAGGGTGTCGGGGTTTAGAGGCACGGGGGGGGGGGGGGGCGCGCTGCAAGGGAAGAAAGCTTGTCTGCAGTTGTTATTTTGGGGGTGACCTTTTTCTTCCTCTCCCTAACCTTATTCCTCTATCTCCTCTCTTCTCTTCTCTTCTCTTCTCTTCTCTTCTCTTCTCTTCTCTTCTCTTCTCTTCTCTTCTCTTCTCTTCTCTTCTCTCCTCTTCTCTCCTCTCCTCTCCTCTCCTCTCCTCTCCTCTCCTCTCCTCTCCTCTCCTCTCCTCTCCTCTCCTCTCCTCTCCTCTCCTCTCCTCTCCTCTCCTCTCCTCTCCTCTCCACACACGATATTTCTGGTAACATTCACAATTGGCTTAAGAACAGACTATCTAACCGCGGAAGGAGTGGTGGTTAGCGATGTTTCGTATGACTGGCTAAATATAAATAGTGTTGTACCCCAAGGATCGGTGTTTGGCCCGGTTCTGTTCCTTAGAAATCTTATGGCAATTACGTACAGAAGTTTGTTAAGGTCAGGGAGAGGAAGAAAAAGGTCACCCAAAAAATAACAGAGTTGGTGGACTCTTGCAAAATATGAACAATTGTCAACCGCGCGAAAATTGCCAGTAAAGTAACAACAACAACAACACTTGACAGAGAAACCTTGCAGTCAGGTTTAGATTGATGAGTTTATTAGGGTAACAAATGGCAAATGAAAACTTATGTAGACAACTGCAAATCATTTTACATTGTAAGCAACAACGATCGCCTTCACTATGTATTTACCCTACAAGCCCAGATATTTCCTTTGCTATGTATGTAAAATTGTCTATTGTCGAGCCATAAAATTTCGAAAAGTAAGTAAATATACCACATTAGTTAGTCGACAAGGATACTAAACAGGTCATATCTATAAAAACATTGCTTATATTCATTAAAAATCATCTAATGGTTGTCAAATTACAATGGAAATTACGTTCTGGGTCTCAAGGGGTTAAATGGCCAACAACTTTCTGAGGTGAATAAGAAAGAGCATTTCGCAATCATACAATCAAGCAATGGAAAGCCTAGTTAGCATTGAATTAGTCTGAGGTCGTTAAAACCGCTAACAAAAGATTAGTTTCATTGTACGTGCTTTTGAAAATAAATCTGAAAAGGTCATATTAAAACCGTTTAATTCGCTGGTTCGACCCCATCTTGAGTGCTATGTAAGTTAGTCCCCATGTTACAAAAAGGATTGATAAGGTGTAGCCTCCTGATAAGCTCCTCCCCTCATCTCTCATCTTCTCTCCTCCTCTTTTTCCCTCTCCTCCTCTTTTTCCCTCACCTCCCCTCTTCTCGCCTTTCTTCCCCTCCTCTACCCTTTTCTCTCCTCTCTTTCCTTCCCTTCCCCACTTCTCTCCTCCCCTCCCTACCTTTCTGCACTCCTCTCCTCCCCTCCCTCTCATCCCCACTTCTCTCCTCTCCTCCCCTCCCCACCTCTCTTCACTCCTCTCCTCCCCTCCCCTCTCATCCCCACTTCTCTCCTCTCCCCTCCTCCCCCACCAGGCCGCCATCCCGCTTCACCAGCTGTTTGCTACACTTCACTGTCAGAAATTTTCCATGCAAGTCAATTGGTTCAGTGGACGCCCCTGGTATAAGTGTGGGTGTTCCGACGGCCTCCCTCCCTCCTTCCCTCCCTCTCTACGCCCCTTTCTCCCGAGCTCCTTCCCTCCCTCCATCCCTCCTTCCCTCCCTCGCTTGCCAGGGCTCAAGGGTTCATTATCATTATTATTAAACTCGTGTCATTGATTTACCCAACATTTTTCCTTCTCCCCCTTTTTTTCTTTCTTTTGGCATTACTGCAGCGTCCGTCTTCCTCATTTATTGTTCTTCCCGCGAGTTATGTGATAAGTTAATAATCACTAATTACAGCCAATCTTCACTATTAATTCCCGCAGAGGGTGTGACGTATTAGACATAGATAATCAGGCGGTGGGGGGAGGGGGGTGGAGTGGAGTGGAGTGGTCAGCGGCGCCACCTTCTCGCCTCTGCAGCAGGGGCGGGAGTAGGGAGTAGGAAGCGCCAGGGAGTAGGGAGTGGAAAGCGGCAGGGAGGAGGGAGTGGAAAGCGGCAGGGAGGAGGGAGTGGAAAGCGCCAGGGAGTAGGGAGTGGAAAGCGGCAGGAGGACATAGACTGGGATGCGATAGGGAGGCAGGCAGGAGACATGGGGTGGTAAATGAGAGGCAAATACAGAGTAGGTGAATGAGGGACGGGCATGAGGTGGGAAGAAGACAGAATAGGAGGTGGAAGAGAGAGAGAGAATAGGTGGGAGGAATGCAGGGAGTAAGTAGCGGGAGGGAGGCAGGAGGGGCGGGAGTGAGGCAGAGGCGGGAGTGAGACAGGGGCGGGAGTGAGGCAGGGGCGTGAGGCATGGGGAGTGAGGCAGGGGCGGGAGGGAGGCAAGTAAGACGAAAAATAGTGTGGTGCGTGTCTCTTATCAGTCCTCATTGTGGCGGGAACCTCCCCTGATCGATGAAATAGTCTCTTTTCTATTTCAATTTACGCCATGCAGGCGGGCTCCCGGGAGGGCCTCGCCGCCTTCCTGCACACCCAGTTTTGTAGAAATTGCACCACACTGCAAATTCATTTTCATACACATATGCATATATTTTTCCTTGACTTTCTAAATAACACGGCAGCTCTCTTATAAAAAAAAAAAGACAAACCCGTGGAGGAATAACTCGCCCCTCAGAGCCTGACTCCCGCCCTGATTACTCTGCAACATGAACATGCTAAATGGCGGGTGGTTCGCTACACTCATTCTCTCCTGTGTCCCTCAGGTGTACTACATTACCTGTCCGGAGATAACCAAGGCCTTCACCAACTTCCCCACCACGCCCACCGGAGCCGAGGTGACGAGCATCGAGCAGGCGACGGGCACGTGTGTCGCCCACGCCCGCGAGGAGTCCCCCCCCTCCTTCCTGTGCACCGGGGACGGCCAGTGGTCTCTGCTCAACGGGGGCTGCGCCTGCCTCCCCGGCTACCAGGCAGACCTCGAGAAGCAGACCTGCGATGGTGAGTACCCACTGCCTTGTACCCTTGTGTTCCGCCGCCTCCCCCGGTGTGGTGACGCCATTGATGTATACCCTGTGTTGAGTCCTTGTACCTTGTCCTGCTGTACCCTGCGTCCCACCCTCACGCCCGGTGTGGTGACGCCATTGGAGTATGCTGTGTTGAGCACCACCGCCGTGCACTGGTGTCCGGTGGTGGTGTGTTGACGTTCTACATCATTACTTTCCTGATTGGAGGCAGACTACAAGAGGCCATCTATATCGCCGTAACTTGGTCCACGCAGCGGCCGCAGAGTTGAGTTACGTCCCCAGCAGTACCTCGTATATAAGTTGCCGAGTTATTTCAGTCCCCCAGCGGGCCCGGGGAACAAAACAGCGTGCGTCGGTAATACTGAGGAGCCTCTGCGGGTCATTGTTCACCATTAATTTTGTCGGGCGATCATAAGTGAAATATATTCTTGGGTGTGTTAATGACCCCCACGCTGAGCCCTTTGCGGCGCGGGATGGATGGCGGGGAAACAGCGCTTCGCCGTGGGGAGCCAGGAAGGCAAACATGAGTAGTACCAAAGGTATCCTTGGGTAGTACAGTGGAGGGCAGTTTAGTTGATGGTGTAAAGGTGTTCAAGTGGAGGTTATGGGGACGAGTTTGCTGCGAGGGTTAAATGAGCAAAATGTTAAGTTTGCTACCTGTTTCGGGGAAAAATTAGAGTCGCAGGGAGGAAGGGAGGCGGATCGACTTTGCAGAAGACCGTACATAACCTGAAGGTCAGAGCGTACGACAGCGGCGGCGGCTGGAGGGCGGCGGGGAGGCCTTAGCAGGGTAGAAGAGGTGGATCACATATAGGGATTGCCGCCGCCGCCATGACATGCCTTCCCTACTCCCTGACTCTGCTGTTGCCCTTTCTCCGTCCCGCACACACGCAGAGGTATAGGAAGGGTGAGAGAATAGCGAGAGACCCCTCTCGTCCCCCATGGAGGGAGGGAGGTGGCGGGGAGTGGGCCTGGCGGAGTCAAGCCGATTACCATAACAATAGCTGCTGCCCTGCCCTCCCGTGCCCTTCACGTGGCTCTGGCTTGAGCTTCGCTTCCCGATTCGCACACACCTTCTGCTTTCCCTGCTGCTGGGAACTGGTGGCCGAGGCTCCGGTGAGCACGTCATCAGTGTGGCCAAGACTGAAGCAACAGACTGCAGAAAACAGGCAACATGACCACAGCCGCGGACACAGCAGCGGCCACCACGGTCCTCGCCGCGGCCACGGCTGTGTCTGGAACACTTGCTTGTTGCTGGTCCCGCCGGGGGCCCCGCCAGAGGGCCGGTACGTGGGTCATTAATGAGTGGTGTTGCTTGCTACGGCGGTACAGCGGAGCGGCTGGCCAGCATGGTGCGGCGGTGCGGCGATGCGGCGAGGCAGCCACGCAGGCGATAACGGTCTCGGTGGCCGCGCAAGGTAAACAAACTCCAGCTAACAGGGAACACCGGAGCCTTGCGGGGCCCCGCGTACCCTGCGGTGCGGTGCGCGGTGCACCATCGCGGCGTGCACGCACGCTCACTCACCCGTTGCACATCGAGAAGACTTCCCAAGCTCGGCGCAGCGGCGGCCGCGCGGGGTACAATAGACTATCAAATTATCACTTTTAATCACTTCATGTGGTTGCAAATTACATGAGGTCGGAGGTCAGCCAACATTTGCTTGCTATCAACATTGAATTGTGACCCCCAGACACGACCTGCACTTGACCCTCCCAGGAGGGTTGTAGAACACCCGAGGCTGACCATAAAGGTGCAGGAATGTAAGATATTTCAGGTTAGAGGTCACGCCTGGAGATGCGGGGTCAAGGTAATTCAGGCGATTCTGTCGTGGCGAGTCATGCGGAAAAAAACACAGTAGTCAGTCTTGTTTGTTTATCATCAAACGTGGCCAGACCCTCATTCTAATGATGATATTTATACACATAAAAATCAGGTTTATCTTTGTAATTGGGCGGCGGCTAAGAAGTGTGGGCGCGGCGAGCGATAGATGGGTAGAATAAAAGCATGTAAATACAGCAAAGGTAAGTTACGGGAGGGATGGATACTAGATAAAAGAAAATTGATAAACCTGTAATCAGCGTGGCCGAGAGACCCCTTGGCCCGGCGGTGCTCAATTAATAATCTTGCCTTTCGGGGCAGCCAGTTCAGTAGCACGCGGAGGCGGGGAGCTAAAAGGAGGCTGGCTGGGGGGGGGGGGGGCAGTGAGGAGAATTATGATGGAAACTAACATGAAATAAGAACTGTTACTACACGAAGAGCTTGATTTAAGTGGTTTGAGTAGGAAGGTGGCAGAAGAAAGCGGAGAGGAGAAGGAAACCGATGCAATATAAGAAAGAAACGTTGAAGATGCAGAAAGAGATCCAGTATCCCCCCCCCCGCCCCCCCCCCCCCCCGAAACACAAACAGGCCTAGCCAAGGAGAGGACATTACCTGCACACCTTCCAGCCTATACTAATGAGGATGCTCCACCTCCTTAATTATCATTCCAAATAATTTTCCTCCTTTTTGTTTATTTATCGATTTATTCTGATTGATTTACTTATTTATTTATTTATTTAGCTTAATTTTGCAGACAATTTTACTAAATAATCAGTATAATTTACATGAATATTCTGGTGGGTTTTTTTCTTTCTTTTTTTTTCTTTTTTTTCTATCTTTCTTTCTTTATATTTTTTTTTCTTCTCTCTCTTCCTCTCTCTCTCTCTCTCTTCTCTCTCTCTCTCTCTCTCTCTCTCTCTCTCTCTCTCTCTCTCTCTCTCTCTCTCTCTCTCTCTCTCTCTCTCTCTCTCTCTCTCTCTCTCTCTCTCTCTCCCCCCCCCCTCTCAATCGCCCACTATTTTCTCTTTTCGACGCGGGATCATAAAGTAACGGATAGAGTTGTAGAGCGGGTCGTAGATGGGGGGGGGGCGGCGAGCACACAGAGGGGCGTTGTGGGTGGTGGTGGAGTGATGAGAGGGGCCGGAGTGGGCGTGCTGTGGGTGGGAGTGGGCGGAATTGTGGGAGCTGCTCGTCTTATTTCTGCTGTGAGCCATTTGCATAAAGAGGACGTAAATAATTAAGAGGAGCCAGGCGTTAAATCGCAACGTGGAGGTTCGTGCCGCGCAGGGCCCCTCCTGCTGCCCCTCCTGCTGCGTCCTGCCTGGGCACGCCGCTATACCCACTCCCTCACTCCCGGCTCAGTGCACTACCCTGGCATAACCTGCTTCACTGTGTACTGCTCAAGCCTGCACATGTATTTGTTTTCCTCTAACTGCCTCGCTGTATGCTGTGAAAGTCGCTGTTCACTCTGCAATGTGGTAGCAACAACAGTAACAACAACAACAACAGCAGCAGCAGTGATCCTCCCCTGCGTGCGGCGTGAGTTGCGTGTACGAGGCGCCCCGTTGCGACGAGACAGTGAGCCGCAACGCTGTTTTGTGTCGTGGCTGTTCCGTCCCTCACCTGGCGTGCCTCCCCTACCCTCTCCTACCTCCCCTACCTCCCTACCCTCCCCTACCCTCCCCTACCTCCCCCACTACCTGCTGATCCATCTTCCCCGCCGAGGTAGAGGGGACGGGGGTTTCGGAAGGGGGAATGCGGGAGTCTACTGTGACTTGCACCGCCATGACTCCGGCAGCTACAAAGGCCTGGCCGGGGATATGTACACGAGGACGAGGCAGCCTCTGACCCTTGCCTATTTGGAACGTCCGGATGTATTTTTCTTTTTTCTAACTCAATTTCCTTCTGCAAAGTTGCGAATTCAAGGGAATATCCATTTAAGCTGCTCCTTCCCGCCGCGCGGAGGCTGTTTCCGCCGTTAGGCCGTAAGGGGATGAAGTTAAATATGACCAAACTTTCAATTCCTGTGGCTGTTCTGCGGACGTGACCTCAGCGGGCCGGGGGGAGGGGGGTCGCGGGGGTCAGGCGCTTAAGGGGTGCCAGTGTCTGTTGAGGTTTTTATGAGAGGCGGGGCAGCGCGGGAAAGCCTGTCCCTGCCTCACCCCCGTCATGGTGCGTCGAGGAAAAGTAAATATTCTTCATCCATGTTCCGGGACCAGCGTGGCGGCATTATTCTTTTTCTACGGTTCTCAAAAATTATTATTACACCGCCGCTTGCATGTCTGGGACGCTTTATTATTTTTCTTTAATTTGTGTGTGTGTTTGTGTTTGTGAGTGAGGTTGTGTATGTATCTGTGTGTGTGTGTGTGTGTGTGTGTGTGTGTGTGTGTGTGTGTGTGTGTGTGTGTGTGTGTGTGTGTGTGTGTGTGAGAGAGAGAGAGAGAGAGAGAGAGAGAGAGAGAGAGAGAGAGAGAGAGAGAGAGAGAGAGAGACGTTCTGTCTTTCCATTGATCGAAATAACAATGCTGAAAAACTATATACGTGGAAGGCACTACACAAAACACACACACACTGCATGCATACATTAGTCCTGTGTATCATTTCGTGCCACTCCCTCACAGTAACCGAGAGTTTAAAGATCATACCTGGCCTCCCGCTGCTTCCATGACCCCCCACACACACCACGCCCCCCACCACGCCCCCCTTTCTCCCCCCCCCCACCCCGTGAATTGTATCATCCTCTAAGAGTCCAGAGTCCAGACACACCCTCGCCGCCGCTGTGCCTGGACTGCCTGGACTCAAAATACAAATGAACCAATAGATTTGCTGGATGGCCCGCAATGAGGCTCAGGGCCACCCCTTGACGCACCTCATTTCCTTTATTGCTACGAGCTCGCTGGTAATAAGATGGTGGAAGGGAAGGAAGGAGGTGGAAGGTGGCTGGAAGTGGAAGAGCTAGAATGTGAACAAGTTAGAAGGAGAGAAGGAGAGAGTGGTGGAGATAAGGAGAGAAGGAGAGAGTGAAGGAGAGAATGAGAGAGAGGAGAGAGTGGTGGAGAGAAGGAGAGAGTGGTGGAGAGAAGGAGAGAAGGAGAGAGTAGTGTGGAGGAGTGGAGGAATATAATAATAGAGATAGGAAAAATACTGAAGAACTGCCTCAAGAACCGGAGATTGAGCTCGCTGGTATAAGACGAGTGGAAGGAAGGAAGGAAGGTGGAAGGTGGCTGGAAGAGCTAGGATGTGAACAAGTTTAGGCGAGAATTATTGTAGGAGTGGAGAAAAAAAAATAGGGATAGGAAAGATATATACTAAAGGACTGCCTCAAGAACCGGCGCCTTGGGAATGCCGGAGGAGCGACTGCAGCTGCGTGGTGTGGCGGCAGAGAGTAATGGCAGGGTGCACTGGTAGGGGCGCGGGGGGGAATGGATGGGGGTCACTGTGGCTGGTGGTGGTGGTGGTTGTCTTAGCAGTGGCCCACTCCTTACCCCCCCAACCCCATCTCAACCTTGCCCTTGATTTTTATGACACAACATTATGGGTGGACAGATGGTATCACGAGGCACGCCGGGGAATACGGAATGACATGTAGGCAGCCTGACCCTCCATCCCACGGTGCCCTACACACTGCCAGGCGCCTCTCTTCCTTCTGCCCTACACACTGCCAGGCGCCTCTCCTCCTTCTGCCCTACACACTGCCAGGCGCCTCTCCTCCTTTGCCCTATGCCGTTGACCCCTAACCATGCACAAAATCCTTCATCACAACAACAACAACAACAACACAGGCAGGAAAGTCAGGCATGTTGGCCACTGGTTTTATCCCCTTGAGGCCCAGAACGTAATTTCCATTGTAATATGAGTACCATTAGACGAGTTTTAGTGACTATAAGCAATATTTTATAGATATGACCTGTTTAGTATCCTTGTCGACTAACTAATTGGGTATATTCAGTTACTTTTCGTAATTTTATGGCCAACAACATACGATTTTTTTTATAGCAAAGGAAAGATCTGGGTGTGAAGGGGTTAAAAGAGATAGTTTAGTGAGAGAATGTGCTAAAATCAATCCCATTACTTCATGAACGTAAAAAGGGCCCAAGATCCATGGATTATATTTGTTGTTCAGTTCATGCATGTTTTACTGATCCAAGTCACGACGTGGAAGGAAAGTAATTATTTAATAGAAGGAGGGAGACTATGGACTGAACTGCATATCTTGTAGTGTATAATTGACCTGCCACAACACTTAGTCACTCGTACTTATTCATTCATTCATATTTATGTTTTACCTTTAAATTAATCAAGTCTTTCAGCCGTTTAATCATCTCATAAAAAAATGCAGATCATATTTTTTTATTTTACCTTGGCTTATAGTGTCTATTATGAATCCGTGGTTTATTGCCAAACTTTTTTTTCTCTCTCTCGATGAAATGACGAGGACGTTTTCATCGCGACATCCATCCACATACCGAACCGACAAAGCACACACACATATGACGGACCAATTTTGCCAATACTGTGTGATCCATTCTCGTTTTACTCTTTATCTTTTTTGTGTGTGTGTGTGTGTGTGTGCGTGTGTGTGTGTGTGTGTGTGTGTGTATGTGTATGTGTATATATGTGTGTGTGTGTGTGTGTGTGTGTGTGTGTGTGTGTGTGTGTGTGTGTGTGTGTGTGTGTGTGTGTGTGTGTGTGTGTGTGTGTGTGTGTGTGTATTTCGTTACATTTTCCAAGGCAACACTATTTTTCACGACCATTGCACCACCACCACACAACCACCACCACCCCCACCCCCACCCCCAAATCCCCACCCCCACCCCCACCCCCACCACCACAACACACAAAATAAACGCTGTACATATATACCAGAAATAATCGTACCGGAACCACCACTTACACCGCCATCCCGTCGTCTACACGTCCCGCCGAGACCTCACGTTCCCAATAGTCGCTCCGGGAAGACCATAACGACGCGGCGTATAGCGTTTAGAGAAGCAGTCAATGCATTCTTAAAGCCTTCCTTAGGCGCGCCATGTTTGCAGAGACGTGGAGACAGGTAGGCGAGGTGATGAAAAGGCGGAATGATGATGATGATGATGATGATGATGGGGGTAAAAAGGTGTTGGATCTGATGACTACAGGATGAGGAGGTCGAAGAGAGGGAGAAGAGTGGAAATTTTGATGTCTACATGGAGGAGGAGGTAGTGGTAGAGGTAGAAAGAGGGAGGGAAGGTATAGAAGAGAGAACATTTTAGTGGTTATTAATGTTGAAGGGGAATGAGGAGGGAGATGTAATGATGGAAGAAGGGGGAGAAATGAGAAAGGTCGTGTGTGTGTGTGGTGGTGTTGTTATTGGTGGTGGTGGTGGTGGTGGTTTGAGGAAGACAGACGCGGGTGTACACTTAAGGGTGACACTTGGTGATGGCTGGAGAGGCGGTAATAGTGTGGTAATGACAGGGAGGGAGTAGAGGCGAGAGATAAGATAAGGTGTTGGAAGTGTGGCGGCGCGAGGCAGGAGCGGCGATGTGCAGGAGTGTTATCGGGGTTTTAGCGGAGCAGTAATAGCGCGGGAAATGTGTTTTTAGTATCGGCAGTATGGTGATGAGGCTCGTAAAATGCCGGGGATGTCGCCACGGTGGCCTCGATACCAATACAAAAAACGAAAAAAAAGATGTTCGTGATGTAGGCATGAGAGGCTGAGGGAGGAAGGAGGGAAGAGAGATAGATGTTGATGGATAGAAAGGTAAGAACACATGAATAAAGTCAAGGAATAACCGCTTTAGTGAGGGTAGTGGTGGTCTGTGAGGCGCCGTCAAGGAGTATATATGTATAATAACATGTTTATGGTATAGGAATAAGGAAGAGAGAGACATGGATGGATAGAAAGGTAAAAAAACATAGATATAGTCCAGGCAATAACCGCTTTAGTGAGGGTAGTAGCGTTGGTCTGTGAGGCGCCGTCGGGGCTATGATAAAGAGTGTGTTGATAGTCGGGGTTGAGTGATGGCGGTGGTCAGCGTTCGGACACCCGCATACAAATGTCACCCGGCGAGAGGGACACGGGTCCTACACCGCCTCCTTGGGTCCTACGCCTCCACGCCGCGCCACGCCGGGAATCCTGATGCTCTTGTCCTCCTGTCTTGTTGTAGAAGTGCTGTTCCATGCTCCGTGCTCGCCCCTACCCCCCTCCTTCCTTCACTCCTCCCTTCCTTCCTTTCTCCCTTCCTTCCTTTATCTCTTTCATTCTTCCTTCCTCCCTTCCTTCCTTTCTTTCTTCCTCCCCTCCTTCCTTCCTTCCTTCCTTTCTCTCTTCCCTCCTTTCTCCCTTCCTTCCTTTGTCTCTTTCATTCTTCCTTCCTCCCTTCCTTCCTTTCTTTCTTCCTCCCCTCCTTCCTTCCTTCCTTTCTCTCTTCCCTCCTTTCTCCCTTCCTTCCTTTATCTCTTTCATTCTTCCTTCCTCCCTTCCTTCCTTTCTTTCTTCCTCCCCTCCTTCCTTCCTTCCTTTCTCCCTTCCTTCATTCCTTCCTTCCTTTCTCCCTACCTTCCTGTCTCCCTTCCTTCCTTCCTTATCCCTTCCTTTCCTTCTTTCCTTTCTCCCTTCTTTTCTCTCTTTCTTTCTCTTCCTTTCTTTCTTCCTTTCTTTCTCCCTTCCTTTCTTTCTTCCATCCATCCTTCCTTCCTTTCTTTCTTCTCCTTCTTTCTTTCTCCTTCCTTTCTCCCTTTCCTTTCTCTCTCTTCCCAACTCTTTCCTTCTTCCTTCTTCCTTCCTTTCTCCTTCCTCCCCTTTCCCTTCTCCCTTCTTCTCCTTTCTCATCCCCTCCTCCTTCTTCCTTCTATCCAAACTTACCTTCCTCTAACTCCTCATCCTTTCTTTTACTGCTCTATTATTCGTCTCAGTTTCTCCTCCCCATTCGTCCCTCACTACCTCGCCCTCACCTCACCTCCTCCTCCCACCCACCGCTCCGGGCTGCCCTTAGCGAGATAGGAAAATGGACGGAGGTGTCGATAAATTAATCAAGAGAGAGTTGTTGATGGATGTGGATTCTGCTTTGAGATAAGAGCGATGGGTGGATGATAGGGAGGGTGGGGGAGGGTCGGACATCTCTTCCCCCCGCCCCACTTCCCCCCTCCCCCCCTCTGCCCCCTTCCCCTTGACTTGCTCCCCCTTCGGCCACGGCTCCCGTTTCTTAAGTAGCTCTCTGCCTCGCCCGCCTTGCAGCCCTGCTATTAAAGCTTATCTGTTAGATTTATAGATATTTATTTCTATGTTGTATTTATCTTTAGTTTTGGGCTGGTCTCTCTCTTCTCTCTCTCTTCTCTCTCTCTCTCCTCTCTCTCTCTCGTTCTCTCTCTCTCTCTCTCTCTCTCTCTCTCTCTATTCTCTCTCTTCTCCTCTCTCTCTCTCTCTCTCTTCTCTCTCTCTCTCCCTCTCTCTCTCTCTCTCTCTTCTCTCTCTCTCTCTCTCTCTTCTCTCTCTCTCTCTCTCTCTCTCCTCTCTCTCTCTCTCTCTCTCTCTTCTCTCTCTCTCTTCTCTCTAATTGTTGCCACTGGATAGTCTCAACGTGTAATTTATCACCGGGAGTGGCTGGCTGGTCGGTCGGTATAAAGAAGAACAGCGCCTCCAGGACCCAACAGAAGCCTCCTGCGGCCACGATAGCTCCGTGTGCGTCGCCTCCGGGTACCCGTGGCCTTGCAGGCGTTGGGGCTTGATCGAAGGGCATCGTCTGGTAACTCGATACCGCTTACAGGGAGTTTTTCATGACTGCGAGTTTTTTTGCGTTGATTTTGTGGCATCGACTGAGTGCTGATTGCCGGGCCGAGCCTCCTTTGTTGTCTTCCTTCGTGTGTGTGGTTGTGTGGTGGAGGGAAGAAGG